>JAWPHD010006737.1:0-139960 GCA_037043455.1 Cyrtodaria siliqua | reverse complement strand
TGTGGTTTGGTTGGTTGGTTGGTGGTTGGTTGGTTGGTTGGTTGGTTGGTTGGTTGGTTGGTTGGTTGGTTGGTTGTTGGTTGGTTGGTTGGTTGGTTGGTTGGTGTTGGTTGGTTGGTTGGTTGGATGGATGGTTGGTTGGTTTGTGGTTGGTGGTTGGATGGTTGGTTGGTTTGTTGGTTGGTTGGTTGGTAGGTTGGTTGGTTGGTTGGTTGGTTGCTGTCTGGCTGCCTGTCTGGCTGCCTGGTTGGTTGGTCAGTTGATGGACCGGTTGTTCAGTCAGTCGGCTTGTTGATGTATGGCTGTGTGCGTGCGTGCTGCGTGCGTGCGTGCGTGTGTATGTGTGCGTACTTGCTGTATTATAGTTTCAATTTATTTAAAAAAAAATAATTACGGGTGTCGATCGCTCTCGCAACAGCTCAGGTATTTACTCACTTACGCACGTTTACCTTTCTTCGTATATACAGAACCTATTGTTTTATTCTAGTTATCGTCAGCCATTTGCAATCTATCACTGAGGCGCTTTCTAGGTACAAAACAATCTTGTTTTTGTCGAGAGCAGACGTCAATTGACATTAACGGTTACAGGCTACAGTTGTTTTTCATAATCGTCTTTATGAATTTGATATATGTATTTAGCTGATGAATTTTGCCAAACAGATTCCACATGAAACGACTGATGAAATATGTACCTGATATAGTGGTAGATAACGAGTTCGTGCAGCAATAAATTGACAATGTTTGTTGAAAGTAGGAAAACAGTTGATCACACTGAGTCAACTCGCGTATGAATATTTGTAAACTTGCGCTATGAACAGTCCATTCTCTATTGTACCTATAGCTTTAGGATGTTCTATTGGTTAAAGGTCGGAGGGACTTTACTCCTTAGTCATAGAACTACACATACAAACACAAACACACACGCACGCGCGCACGTGCCCGCGTATTAATATTTATATTTATTTATTTATTTATTTATTTATTTATTTATTTATTTATTTATTTATTTATTTATTTATTTATGTATTTATTTATTTATTTATTAATTACTAAATTAATTAATTAATTAAATTTATTTATTTATTATTTATTTATTTATTTATTTATTTTATTGTTTGGTGATGGTGTTGGGGTAGTAGGGGTGGGGGCGGGGGCGGGGTGCGGCGTACACACAGTAATCGTGAATATATCAACGTTTACAAATACAATGCTATTTGAGTACAGCTTTTACATATTACAAAATATTGTACATATTGCACCAATACTATTTTAAACCTATGGTTGAATAACGAATACAAAAATAACTCATCGCATTAACGTGATTTAATTCAAATTCATAATGGAATTAAAATCGGATAATTGTATTGCTACAATGCAGTTATTTGATATAAAGTTGGTTCTCAGTTCCTGGTTCCCAGTTCCCGGTTCCAAATTCGATACTTCAAGATTAATATTGTCGTGTGTCCGTTTAAAGGGTCTTCCGTAAACTACAAAATATTGAAAACAAAAGCACAAGACGGCCTGATCATACTTCAACCCCAACTATATAGAGGAAATCTGATTCAAAGTATAATATGTAAAGCAGAATCCGAGACGAATGTATTTTTGACCTATTTCCATTTATATCAGAAAATAAACACCTCATTGTAATGTATGAAATGTCTGAATTAGAGACCAAATAACGTGTCTGTGGTCTGAATACAAATACGATACTAATACGCATAAACACTTTATTCAGATGAACCCTGCCTGCTAACTACAAGAACGAACAAAGGCCCCTTTTATCGTGACGCTCGAAGGTGAAGTGGGTGCTTGGCGAAATGACGTCAAACTTAAGAACAAGCGCAAACAAAATGGAAGATCCGGGAGACCAAAAAAATGCCATTAAATCATATAACTAAACAAAACAGTTAAGACACGGTTTTTTTCCCATTTTAAATGTATTTCTCAAGTTTTTGTTTGGGACTTGAAAATCGGCCATTGGAATCGATGATTTGGCTCAACATAAACCAGCTGAACATATTTATTTTTTGAAATAAAAGGTAACATAATTTGAAGTTTTCATTTTTTCTACGGCATCTACAATAAGTACATTGTTGATCCTATATAATCAACAATTAGTCACATACAAACAAAAAGGTTTTGAAGTATTCAAATACTTACTAAAAACGATTTTCAAATATGCAACTTTACTAGAAAAACAAGCGCGTTTTAAGTTTCCCGGCAATGTTTTGTTTCATGAACATGTTTATGTTTATTTAAATCGAAATAAAAACACAACAATATATATTTACAATTCACAAATTGCAATATCTGTAAAAAGCGATAATAAGATTTTATTTAATGACGTAGAAAACTTTGAACAGGTAAATTAATCCACAGGTAAATGTATAGCAATTATCTGGCAATAGTTGTGCAGCTGTACATTTCAGATTTACCTCATTTCCCCGTGCAGTCACGCAGTGGTAAAAGTAGTATCTACGTCATGCAAATAATACTTATTTTTACATGCAACTTAGTAGCGGTTTTAAATATATTTTTCTCTCCGGGACTCTCAATAAATGTTCATATGATGTTTAAGAGTTAAATGTGTTAATTGATAATACAACAAAAAGGATGGCCATTCATCTTTAAAGCATTAAAATCATACCCTTTATCACACTACGATACTCTTCGTTACTAGGCAATAGCGGTGAGTATCAAAGCGTAATTAGGATATGATTTTAATGATATTGAATGCATGTGAATGAGATAATGAAATTCGTAAATTCGCACAAAGGACACGTTTAAGTGTAACTAAGAATGTATTTCTAGAAATTCTAGCTGACCAATTAGACGGCAATTAACCAGATTTGCCCCCGATTTATGATTGTTTTATGATAAACATCGTGTAAAACAATTAACAAGACACCTGCGGTACCGCCTTCATCACCTGAAACTCATCCGGCTAATCCTGTTTTTATAAAGCTGCAAACGTTGTTAAGGATACACACAATATAATATTATATCGCCATGCTGCATTCTTCCAATTATATCAGATAGTCATTTCACGTACATATTCATAAGAATAAATAACTTTATCTCCTAATAGTTAATTTTAGAAATGTTTAGAAATGGTATAATATAGAGTTGTGTCCCTTTACTTTATGTTTTTTTTATAGTTGCATTGTACGTTTGTCTATTTCTCTTTTATTTTAATCATAAAGAGATCCTTCAACATTACGTTATCGGTTGTTATATATACATATTATGGTAAATGTATATAATATATATATATATAATATATATATATAATAGTTAGCGTAATATAATACGGGCATTTCGACAATACATAAAACCGCGCGCAAAGAAACTCTCGTCTGCGAAAGAGTCGGGCACTTATCAATAATTCACACTTTCACTGGGGAAATGAATGCATAAATATTCTCAGAATCTCATTTTAGGACAAACATGTCTTAAAATTAATATCATTTCCCATAATTATGAAGACCTCTCGATCTATTTCGCTTCCATCAAGTCATTTGATATCACCTGTGCCTGATACCAACTTTGAATAAATAGACGCACAGTTTCGTGACTTCTATGAGAACTAAAATGCGTGTAATATCCATCACTGGTTTTAGACATGAGTTGAGCAATTGTCTTGCATTCAGTGTATCGTTAAGAAAATCTTAACATTTATGAAAACATAAACCACGAACTTTTTTAAAATTTAAAAGTGATTAAAGGGACACAAACTCTCGACGTCCATTTTCTTCTACATAAATGATTATATGCAGATAATTATAAATAATCATTGACTAGTTCAAACACATTTGTTTATGCATATTATATCTTGTACTGCACCGATACTATTTAAACCTATGAAGAAGAAAACTTGAAGAATAATTTATGGGCGTAGCCCATCCAGGTGCTTAAACCAACCAACGAGATGATACTATACTCTGTTTGTTTTGTAGCATGTCCATTTCAGCTGTCTGCCATACTCTAACTTCCAGTGACTGGTAGTTAGAGTACACCATTTATTCTGACAGGTGGTGTTTTCAATTAAACGAACTACAACTGTGCAAATACAAAAGAAATTTCAGTGACCATGCTACAAGTATATGAAACCAGAATTAAAATCAAACTGTTAATAAATCTATATATCAAGGTGTATCGTTAATGCTGAATATATTCTTCAACATAGTGCCATTTTGAATATCAAAAGACTTAGTTGGAATCTCGGAATACCCATCCTAAGCCTGTAACTTAATTTCTTCGCATTTCATAGCCATATAATGTAGGAGCCTTGCTAGTTTGGTCGTAGTTCTGTGGGAACCAATAATGACTTGACAGTTTGGTCGTAGTTCTGTGAGAACATAAACGGCATTGACAGTTCGGTCGTAGTTCTGTGGGAACCTAGAACGCCATGGCAGTAAGGTCGTAGTTCTGTGTGAACTTAGAAGGCATTGCCAGTTTGGTATACTTCTGTGGGAATCTAGAAGGCCTTGACAATTAGGTCGTAGTTCTGCGGGAACCTAGAAGGCCTTGGCAGTTAGGTGGTAGTTCTGTGTAAACTTATAAAGCATTGCCAGTTTGGTATAATTATGTGGGAATCTAGAAGGCCTTGCCAGTTTGGTCGTAGTTCTGTGGGAACCAATAATGACTTAAATGTTTGGTCGTAGTTCTGTGAGAACCTAAAATGCATTGACAGTTTGGTCGTAGTTCTGTGGGAACCTAGAACGCCATGGCAGTTAGGTCGTAGTTCTGTGTGAACTTAGAAGGCATTGCCAGTTTGGTATAATTCTGCGGGAATCTAGAAGGCCTTGACAATTTGGTCATAGTTCTGTGGGAAGCTAGAAGGCATTGGCAGATTGATCGTAGTTCTGTGGGAAGCTAGAAGGCATTGGCAGTTTGATCGTAGTTCTGTGGGAAGCTAGAAGGCAATGGCAGATTGATCGTAGTTCTGTGGGAATCTAGGAGGCCTTGACAGTTTGGTCGTAGTTCTGTGGGAACCAAGAAGGCCTTGGCAGTTTGATCTAGTTCTGTGGGAAGCTAGAAGGCATTGGCAGTTTGATCATCGTTCTGTGGGAAGCTAGAAGGCATTGACAGTTTGGTCGTAGTTCTGTGGGAATCTAGAAGGCATTGGCAGTCTGATCGTAGTTCTGTGGGAACCTAGAAGACCTTGACAGTTTGGTCGTGGTTCTGTGCGAATGCCAATAACGAAGAATTTAGCATGTCTGACCATTTCATTCTTGACACTCTGCGACAGGAAATGTTTTATTGAATAGCTCCATAATAGTATCATTGCACATTCGTTGGTGACGGCGGCCGTATTTGACATCGTTTGACGCGGAGGCAAAAATAATAATTAGTTACGGAAAAGACACATGTGTTGTTGATGTTGTTTTTATTTATTTTTATTAATGTTTACCAGTTTGTATGAACTTTTATTTTATGACAACCTATATAGGTTGAAAGTGCCAACTTTTAAGGAACGTTTGGAATATTGGGAGTGGGTGGCCCATAGGCCGTGAGTAGCCGACTTTTGAAAAAAAAATCGCTCTTGTTCGCCTGTTCGTGATCAAATTTCAAAATGTACACGTAGTAGGTTTTTTCAGCATACCAAATATATTGATGTATGTGGTTTGCGGTCATTTTTTTCATGGTGAATGATATGCAACGTAAGTTTAATTTAAGTGCATTTTTAATATCTGACAACACCGACACGGTTTAAAGATGATTGGCCACCCTTTTTGTAGTATTATCAATTAACAAATTTAACTCTTAAACACCATATGAACATTTCTTGATAGTCTCGGCGATAAACATATATTGAAAACTACTACTAAGTTGTATGCAAAAATAAGTATTATTTGCATGACGTAGATACTACTTTTACCAGGTAAATCTGAATTATACAGCTGAAAAACTATTGCCAGATAACTGATACATACATTTACCTGTGGGTTAATTTACCTGTTCAAAGTTTTCTACGTCATCAAATAAAAATATTATTCTCGCTTTTCACAGATATTGCAATGTATGAATTGTAAATATCTATTGTTGTGTATTGATTTCGATTTAAATAAACATAATAATGTTCATGAAACAAAACATGGCCGGAGGACTTTAAAGATAGATAACTAATTGAGTGTATCTGTAGGTTGCCGTTTGTCCTTTTAAAGAGAGATAACTTATGTACATAACGTGCCATTTATTTGTTGTTGTGAAGGCTTTAGTTAGACACAAAACCCTTCATGTTGCACTTATTTTTAAAGGAAAACGCGGCAGTCTTGAGATCTATATATTTTGCACATTCACACTTTTAAACATTTACACAATTATACATTTACACATTAAATAAAACAACGTGTTTCTGCGCACAATATGACCTATTTATGTGTCGACGTGCCGTAAAACACCATTCATTCATCCATTCAAAAGAACGTATATAAACGTGTATTCCCCTGTTTTCCTTAACCGACTGGTTCGATAGTAAAGGCCTATTCACTAAACTGATTATTTTCAAATATGTTGTATTTTATGTATTGATATTTTTAATTCTCGCTGTTTTATTTTTTATAAATAATAAAAGATATAATTCAAATTGCATGATAATTAGTAACAGACAAAAACAATTCGTCATGAACTATTCAAATAATTATGAAATTGAATTACGATTTTCAAATATGCTGATTATGTATAAATACTAACGTGACACTGCCAGTTTAAACAAAAAATCTAAATTGTCGTGTGTCCCTTTAACATACTATGTCCTTAACTGAACTCGTTTTCTTATCTGATACGGATCTATATAATTGCAGTAGAAATATTATACATTGGTACTTAATAACTTTAATTAGGACACGTACAAAAAGAGAAAATCAGACACGTCTAAGTGCCGTTCTATCTACGATTTTTTTTTTAATTTAACGATGCCAACAAAACCGAAAGTCTTTGTTCAGTGAAGAATACTTGAGTTCCTTTGTGTATTTTTCTCTCTGTTGTTTTCAAAGTTATTTAGATTAGTTATATATGAACCGTTATATAAGAATGGTGCTACGCATTTTATACAATTTCATGGTACTTTACGTTTGATAAAAAAATACTAGTTTGTGTTCTTTACATTTTTAATCTGGCGCTGGAAATATATGCGTCGTTAAGCATTCGTTTACCCTCGCTGTGTTTAGGTTTAATTCCACTAAATCAGCCGGATGTGCTTGCCTGGTGCAGTCGAAAGTAGTTCTGTATTAACCAGTGCTAATATTTTTTTCCTTTAAAACCTTTTTTTAATGCAATTTCCTGTTATTTTTTGGCTGTAACTGTATTCTGGACATGTTGTTGATATTTGAAAAGTGAGCTCATCATGTTTTTGACAGTTTTTGATATAAATTTCAGAAGTGAAAGAAGACAGGGTACGAAATTGCAAGGGGTAAAAAATAGCTTTGACCTTTGACCCGGTGTAAGTATACAACTGAAGAAATGTTTTTAGAAGGTATTAAACCCCCTATTTCCTTGTTGATGTTTAATAGCAGACATGTTTATTTGCATGATAAAGTAAGTTTCCCAGAATTCTAACCAGGCTTGAGTTTTTAACAGGTTGGCTTGTCAACATTCTAACTTTACTATGGAAGGGCAATGGAGACTCAATTACGCTATTATAACCTTTAGGTGGTGTCGTGGTGTAACGGTTAACCCCTCGGCTAAGTCATCCGGGGATCGCGCGTTATATCCCAGTCAGGACCGAACTAAGCATTTCACACCTAAACAGTCCCTCGGATGAGTTTTCTCGCTAAATTGCCAGTGTAATAAGAATGAGGGATGTCAGTCCCAATCATATTATGTTTCCGTTACATATTATGTATATATGCATCAAATTAAGCCTATAAAACAATCGATTTAATTATTGTTAATAAAATAGTTTAGTCTGAAAAAATCGACGACTCGGCTGGTTTTTAGTACATAAATCATTGATATGAATTCTTATGAAGCTTTAAGTCTATATCAAATCCTTGGTTTGTGATTGAACTGCACTTCTATTTAAATTATATGCAATAAGAAACCCATATGAATGAATAATAATGATCTAACAACACAAAAAAACCGATTCTTTATGTCTTCCAGTCCAGATATATGTTCATATATCTAAAAACTCAACCGAACTTAATATGTGGTTTATTTATTCCATTGCCGGAGCCTCATTGCGGAGGTTACTCCGGGCTCAGAAAGCTGCTATGGGTGTTGGACTGTGTATCAACGTTCATTTTACTGTTCATAAAACAACTGTATTTTAGTATGAATACCGGGACGCAGTCAAATTGGTATAGAGGCATTTTATGGGTATTTTACTACTTGAATTACGTATACGAATACAGCAGGTTCCAAATCGTTATCATCACTGTGGATTATTGACTGATGTTAAACTTTACTAAAGGGACAACAGGCAATCTTGCTTTTTTTTTAATCTCGCAGCGCCCCGTTAGTTTTTCTACATAACTTGCATTTGTTCAATAATTAGTATTAATTATAATATAAAGAACATTGTGTTTGTATATTACTAACTGTTTCTGTGTACAGCTATATGTGTATCTCTTTTTGATGCCGTCTGATTTTAAAATAAGCAACATCTCTTCAATCATTAAACGGAGTTGATGAAACATTAACTGAAGCACCTTCTAAAGAGTTTGAATAGGTCTGCTCCATTGCTACTTATTCTCATGACCTACTGATCAGATTGCAATAATAAAAACACATGTAACATTAAATCCTTCCTTCTAATGTAAATGTACATTGCTAAAAACTGAGATTACCTTCACAGACGCTAATCTTTCAATCCAATTGCTATTATATTATCATTAAGTTGTCTTTTTGTTTATATCATTGATAATTTACCAATTCTTCATATTTTCCCAATTCCTCACATTCTAATCGTGAAACAACATTCTATTTAGTGATCCGTTACACATACTATTTCAGATGTCTATCATATTCATATTATAACATTATACAACACAGATGCCAAAGTTAAATCATGTTCACTTGTCTCATGATGACTAGTTTATCTAGCGCTCAAATCTAACATGATAAATGTGTTTTGATTGTTGACAATTGCAAATAAAAAAATGCTAAAATCTACACACTGTTCGTTTATTTTTATCGTATTCATTCTCCTTAATGTTTTCTTATGTAACTATTCTGACCGGCTTGTGATACTTTGTATCACTGTTTTATTGTATGAAACTAAAACACATTATGAGATTTGTTTTGACACCAATTACTTTTCAAGAACAGAACAGAACAGAACAGACATTTTATTTAGACTTGTACAAAGTACAGCATCATTCAGAACAAATATACAATATACGAATATAACAAAATCACGTAAACAGAGTATATAAATCAACTGTCAGTATAAATTACATCATCATAGTTAGAGGATGAACAATATTATATTTATACTAAGCATTCAAAATAGAAAGTCTAACATTTAAAGCACATTTTATATACCTCGCTAAATTTAGTAATACATCATTGTTTGAAGTTTTCATCAATTTCTATTTATTTGAACATAGATGGCCTCTGATGGTAAGATCTTTTAATATTTTTTTTTCTTAGTTCATTGTAACATTGACACACACATATAAAATGGTATTCGTCTTCCAGATCTTGTGAGTTACAACATAAACAATATCTTTCATTTCTCGGTATGCGATTTCTTTCATACCGTCCAGTTTGTATGTTAAGAGAATGAACAGATAATCTTATTCTAGAAACAAAGAATCTCAAATTGCTAGGTAAAACATTTAGATAGTGTTCATATGAAAAATCAGATTTAAGATATTTATAGTTTTCAAGAACAGCACTGCTATCAATTGACACTTTTCAAGATGGCCTCCAGTCCCTTTAACTTTGCTTGCATAAAATACCATACGACTTGAATTGTAAACGTTTCTTCGCTATTCTACGATAAGTTTAAACATAAAGTTCGTGCAAGATAGTCAAAAAATATTAAAGGGACACATGACAATCTTGATTTTTTAAAAACTAGCGTCGTCCCGTTAGTTTTTCTACATAAATTGTATTTGTTCAATCATTAATGTTAATTATAAGAATTGTATTAAGGCATTTGTTTTTGCATATTATTATTTTTTTTGCTATTATTGCACCAGTAATATATTAAACCTTAAAGTATAATAAGACGAAATAGTGAATACTTAAAATCAGATTTATTTAAATGTAACCAGGGTAAAAAAAAAATGATACTGGATATATAAACCGAGACACCCATTTCAAATACTTCAAGATTGCCGTGTGTCCCTTTAATATAAGTATTTAAACAATTATTGATAATGATTTTCTACTTTGCAGGGAAAAAAAGGATCGGACGCCGCGAGTTTTAAAATAGTCAAGATTGGCGTGCGTCCCTTTAATGCCTATTACAAATAGGCGTGCGTCCCTTTAATGACTATTACAAATAGGCGTGCGTCCCTTTAATGCATATTACAAATAAAACAATTTAAACTAATCATTTGTGTTACATCAAGGATTTATACAAAACACATGATGCGGTTTGTATAAGTCCTCGTTAAAATAATTTACTTAATGAATATTAAAAATAAAATTAAAACCGGTCATTCTTAATGTTTTATTTGTAATCAAATAAAACGTAACTATTAAACATTTTTAAAATTATTTAGGAATTTATAATAATTACATGTTACCGAAGTTTATTGTATTCTACCGAAGTTTATAAGAATATATATTCCAACGGAGTTTATTCTTATAAACTTTGAATAAAAGTTTATGCAATGCAATTTTCTTGTTTAATGTCTATATGTGTTAATGTTTAAACATGTAAACAATTTAAACATATGAAATATATGTTAGTATACTCACAGTTGTTAAATCCTCATAATTGCGAATTATTTTAAACTAGTATCGCTACTTCTCACAGTGTCATCCTCGACTGCAGTCTTAATCTTCACTATCCAACCACTCGGCAACTGCGGAGATCACGTGATGCCGTAAATGGCCAATCAGGGTCGGGTTGCTTTGGAATATTGCTTAATTTACATTCGTTAAAAAATCCGGAGAACATAATTAGTATTTCGTTAAAAACAATGTATGGCAATTAGTGAGATAGTCTAGATCATCTGGGACGCTTGCTTGTTTTTAAGACAAACGCCTAGAACAGTTCTTCTAAAAAAAAAAAGAAGTTTGCCGAGATTCTAGTATCGTTTCTGATTGGCTGATACAGATGTACTTTCTATCGAAGATTTACAGAACGGCAGAAAGACACTAAAGTAATAATTAAACAAAGACAGAAACTCCACCATTATATCGACGAACTAAATGTGGATGATCAAAAATACTGTAATAAAAAAATATAAAAAAAATACAGACACGTGTTTCCGGTTTCTTTTTTTTTTCCGGTCAGGACGTTTGTATTAACAATCAAGCGTCGAAGATGATCAAGACTATGAAGGCGATCAATGTCATTAATTTACGATTTAAACTAAACAATGCCTATATGTTTAATTACTCCAAAGCAACCGAATATGCTCCGCTGGTGCATCGAAAGTAGTGCTATATAAAAGAGTTCTAATATTCATTTGATTTTATTTCAGGCTAAAGATACATATATGCATCTGTTACAATAATCACTGTTTTATAATAAGGATAAATGATCAAGATGATATCACATAGAATGTACTGCATATTATCACACTGTTTCTTATATGACAGATTTAAATATCATAAAATGCTTGGAATTATGAGAGTATATCATATCAGGGACGACCCTGATCATATCTACACTAGCATAAGAGTTGAATTGAATTGAATGTTGTTTAACGGCTCATCCAGTGGCGTAGCTGCCTATAGGCACTGTAGGCACGTGCCTACACATTGTCCCCAGAAAACAAAAAAATAAAATGCCAAAAATACAATAAAAACTGAGTGGGGTAGGGGGTGGAGGGTTATGGTCAGCTCATACCAACTTTTACTCGTGATCTTTTCAGAAAATAAAAGCCGAACTGTTTTCGCTCGCGGTCTTTCGGAACCAAACACACCATGATTGTGCAAAATTTCGAAAGATTTTCAGAAAGCAAGTATTCATATTAATATATGTTATTTCGTTCTGTTCCGATGTTTTTTTTTGCGAAATCGTAGATTGAAAAAGCTTGAGATCGCGGGTTAAAAACATATTGTTTGCTTTTTAAAATACCGTCAGAATGTAGGATTTGCCTTCTTTCTAAAAAACAATCCGGGGGAGCATGCCCCCCGAACCCCACTAGACCTTGTGCCTACACACTGATTTAGGCACAGCTACGCCCCTGTAACATCAACACAGTATATGTTATTTAAAGCCGCCCCAGAGAGAGGGAAAATGATACATAGGAACCTGGGAACCGTGCCCTACTCTTATTATCGAATAGATTCCTATGATTCTTTAACGTGCTCGTATGATAGACCGATACACGGGACCGCCCGGTTTTCGTCCCCATCCGACGGACGAGGCTGAGGGGACGTGTCTTGCCCAAAAACACACCGACGAAACTCAGTGGCACCACGGAGGATTGAACCTGGGGCCTCCGGTTACAAATCCCTAGCAAAAGAGAATATATCATAGAAACGTGTTAACTAAACCGAAATAATATAAGTATCTTAACCTAAGGATGGCCTATAAAGCCAGTTTGGCTTAATATGCAGTAAGTTTCCCATTATCTGTATTAGGTTTGTGTTTTCTACAGGTTTTTAAACATGTTTAGACGACAATGGAATGCCGTGGAGAAATCCTTAGGGTATTTAAACCTATATATAGAGATATAAGAAGTACTTCTTAGATCTCTGCGAGCTAATATAAAACAATCATTCTAATTAGTGAAATAATGTTGGTTTCTGGTATAATTATATATTTATATTATATTTCTGTTAATTTTTGATGTATTCAATGTACAATGCCTAAATAATAATTCTGGTAAACACATTGTAGTCTAGATCATCTGCGATGCTTGCTTGTTTTCAAGACAAACGTCTAGAACAGTTCTTTTTAAAAAAAAAAGTTAGTTTTTACCGAGATTCTGGTATCGTTTCTGATTGGCTGATACCGACGCACCTGCTATAGAAGATATACAGAACGGCAGAAAGACAATACATTTATAAATAAACAGAGAGGGAAACGTCATCATTATATCGACGAACTAAATGTGGATGGTCATAAACATACTATATAAACAATAAATACGGACATGTGTTTATGGTTTCAATTTTCTTTTCTGCACAAAGGGTCAAGACGTTTGTATTTACAATCAAGCATCAGACTAAAAGCAGGTATTTTTTGCAATCGTGAAAACTCGGCCAATCCCGTCATTCTTCGGGATCACGCCAAGCAGCGTACGAGATGTTGGGTACTTTTCAATCTCTTTAAAATCATATCCTAATTACGCTTTGATACTCTCCGCTATTCTCTTAGTAGCGTAGAGTATCGTATCGTGATAAAGGGTCTGATTTTAAGGAGATTGTTGTTTTTTTGTAGTAATATACACACTAGTAATATACAAACTATGTATTGCAAAACCCGATTACTCAGCAATTCGTATTAAGGTGTCAGTATATTCATATATACTAGGATTTCAGGGAAGAGTAGCTAAGGTTTCCACCACTTGAAATCGAGCAGCTGTTATTATTGGTCCGGAAGCTAATAGACAAGTTTACCTGTTTCCGGTTTTTTTAAGTCTTCGGACATTGCTCGAAGTGTTCATGTCCGAGTGGGAGATAGAGTATTCTTCCTTATTGTAAGTGAGAAGAGTCTTCTTCAATTGTTTACGATAGATTTAATAGTAAAGTACACACTTAGATTTTAATACGAATATACTACTTAAGCTGCTGCGTGTTAATGTTTATTTTCGTTCTAGTTTTAAGAGATGCTTAAATTATGTGGTTTAGAAACGTACCGAGTCAATTCCGGAGTAAAGCGTTTTGGTCGTCATTTCGCAGAATCGGCTCCAGTAAACAAAATATTTATGAGCAAGTGTGGATACATATACTTATAATGAAATACAACATATTAGATTATGAGTTTGCGTTCAAAATATCTAACACCCCACCCCCACCCAGCCCACCCCACCCCCGATTGCACAAGAACTATAGGGGCTTCATATATATGGTCGAAGCTTTGCATAGTTGCATATGACGTTAAAATGTCTGGAGGCGACCTGCAAGAATTACGGGTGTTAATCCAAAACATCATTATGTGTTTCAACTAGTACCCCCATCCCACCCCCGCCTTAGCCCCAACCCCACCCTCGGTTACTCGTCCGATGTAATTAGCGTCTCAATGTAATTCATACACATTTCATATGCAACTAAAGTGTTAGACCTGAAATTCATGGCGTTTAGTAGTGTTTTGATTTTGTTTTTCCTTTTTTTTTACACTACTTTATCATGGCATCTGACCCAAAACATTAAAAAAATCTCGTAAAGGTAATGAATGACAGGTCTACTGAAGTGCCTTATGATGTATTCTTCCTTATGATTGAAATCATTATCTCTTTTCCCGATCGCCTCATTGTGTTGTCTCTTTTTTCTAAAAAGGACACACGGCAATCTTGAGTGTTTGAAATGAGTGTCTCGATTTATATATCCAGTATCGTTTTTACTTTTACCCTGGTTACACTTAAATAAATAAAATAAAAATAAGTATTCACTATTTCGTCTTATTATACTACAAGTTTTCAATATATTATTGGTGCAATAATATCAAAACTTAATAATATGCAAAAACAAATTGCTTAATACTATTGTTATAATTAATATTAATGACTGAACAAATGCAAGTTATGCAGAAAAACTATCGGGACGCCGTGAGTTTTAAAAAATTAAGACTGCCGTGTGTCCCTTTAAAATCTCATTTGCAAGGTCTTAAGACTTCTTTTTTTTTTTAAAGAAATATACCGTAAGAGTGACCAATTTCAAATTGTCTGATCAATATTTCAAACTCAAAAGTAGGGCAAAAGTGGGTCAGTGATTTTTGTTTTATATACATGATTACCAATGCGACATTTATTTGAAAACTAAATCAAAATACAATGTCAAACTGGGATTTGTATGATGTTTGTCCTTTCTCGTTATATATATGTGGCTATTTACGTAATCTCTATTGGTTGTTCAATGTAGTATTTATTGCTGTTATTGCTGTAGCTGGATTGATTGATTGATTGATTGATATTGATTGATGATTGATTGATTGATTGGTTATTTGATTGATTGATTGATTGTGTTTGATTGATTGAGTGAATGACTGACTGACTTACTGACGTGTAAAACATCATTATTCCAGACTATTGTGTGGTGGATGCAGACCACCCTCATATTCCTCGGTAGAACGAGTCCTGTACACCTCCCGCCATCTGTAAGAACCGTAACTTTCTCACTTACAATTTGAGCTCCCAGTGAGATTCGAATCCGCAGCGATGATGGAGCGAAAGTTTCTACCGCATCAGCTTTACCCTCTCCACACGTCTGTAGCTAGAGCTTTTATTAACATCACTGTACAAGACCTGAAAATTCTCTAGAAACGATATATGTGCAAAAATTAAATCGTTGAATTCATAAAAAAATGATTTATCAGCTAAAATGTCAGTTAAAATGTCAGTGTTTCGACTCAGTATAAAAAAGAAAGAAAACATAGCTGAATTTGAATAAAGGGCAAATGTCGATCACGAATGCACACATGTCTTACTGCGCTGTTTGTATACACTTACTAGTCGTGCATAACAATCCACTTACTGTTTTAAATCAACATTAATATTTCATTCAAAATGTTATCATCGTACCTTACCGGCGCCACTGAGTTTCGTCGGTGTGGTGTCAGACCGGTGAAAATCAGCCCATTGAACACAATGCAATATAGGCTATATTTGGAGATCAGTCACAAGTTCCACAACATTCGTTCGCTTAAATACACTTTTATTCTGTGTATTAAACACATTTGGCTAGAAACGGTCCCATATCTGGAATAAAACACCGATTCAGTTTTTCAGCATTTCGCGTCATTCATTCACACTTTGCCTATTTTGAAATAAACATCTGTCAAAACCACATCTCTACCTAACCTCTGTGCTCATACTCTCCAAAGAAATAATCCTGACAAACACAGTAAAATACTTACTATTCATGACAACAGACATACTACTTTAACCTCAGGTTAGATTTAACAATGAAATAGAAACTAATCTTGGGAAAAACACATGCAAACTAGAAACTTTGGATTCTTTCAAGGAACTATTTCAGCGCCCTACGACCCGGAAGTACTTCCTGATAACTCTGCGTGGAGATTTGTGTTCTTAGGCAATACACATTCCCTTAGACGCGTTAGTCTTGATCATCTTCGACGCTTGATTGTAAATACAAACGTCTTGTCCGTTTGCGCAGAAACAAATTTGAAACTGGAAGCACGTGACGGTAATTATTATATTTTTATTTTATTTTATGGTTAGCAGGGAAATATTGGATTTTAGCAATGAAATAAAAGCTGTAGTTCATACGTGTGAAATATATCAGTGCCGGAAATATTTCTTTATTTTTATTTGTTAGAAAATAGCTTTTATATACATCATTCGACTGTAAATGGTCTAACTAAGACAAATATTTCAGAATTGTTGTCATTTCCGTGAAAAATGTCAGTTGGTCAAATTTTTCAAAAACTGCTTTTTTTCAGAAAGTTGCTATAAAAGTTATATCATTGGATTGGAAATAACTTAAATAAAAGATGAGTCGTAGATTAATTATCGAAATAGGTTAAGTAGTTTAGAATTTATGAGGAATTAAAAACAGCAATTTCATCATACTAAGCCAATGACGTCGTCATATATATTTTAAAAAAAAATCTGCATATTGCATTACACTTTGATTATAAAGCATAAAATAAAAAATAAAATGTGTTGCTTTGTCGTGAATAACAGATTTTATTTCATCTCGACGTGATCAAACTTTAATATGTTCACTCATGCTTCGCATTCGTGAAAATATAAAGTTTTCACACTTCTCGATAAAATAAAATCTGTTATTCACTCGAAAACAACAAAAGTATTTCTGACCATCCGCATTTAGTTCGTCGATATAATAATGAAGGTTCCCTCTTTGTTTATCTTTGTTTATTAATAAATGTAGTATCGTTCTGCCTTTCTGTATATCTTGGATTGCAGGTGTTCCTGTCTCAGCCAATCAGAAACGATACCAGCAAAAATCAAACTGTTCAGGAGGATGGTTCTAGACGTTCGTCTTGAACATAATCAAGCGTCCCAGATGATCTAGACTATAGCCGCGTACGTCGTATGGGGACGCAAGAATGACCGTTCCGTATGGCGTGTATAAGTGTTTATCCTCCGAGCACATTGTAGAACCAATCGTATCTATACGTTAGCACTAGTATATATACGTTAGAAATAGTAGGGCGGGTTCCCGCATTCATATGTATCCTTCCTCATCTCCCTAGGGAAGCTTTAATAACATATAATGTGTTGCTGAGACGTTAAACAACATTCAGTTTTGTTCAGTTGTTCAAATTATCCTAGAACAAAAATAAAATTAAAACGTGTATCTCCCTCCATGGCACATTACCAAACAATTACACAAATATATTCGCTAGGCTCCAACCGGGTGAATAACAAGCCTTTTTGAAGGTCATATGAGTGAAATCTTAGCGGGTTGTTTCACGTAGATGAGGGAAATCTTAGCGGGTTGTTTTACTCAAATGATAATTAACTAGTGTTTTAACTTTAATAACAAGCCTTTTTGGAGTTTATATGAGTGAAATCTTAGCGGGTTGTTTCACGTAAATGATAATTAACTAGTGTTTTAACTTTAATGGATAAACACGTGACTGAAGGTTATTTAAAGCTGTTTCCTGAGAGAGGCCGATGATAGAGACGAATGTAAGATTCTTGTATATTAGCAAGACATTGTATCTGCATTGCTTAGTATACTGGCTTCCTATGATATCAAGGGTTCTATGGTATCACGGTAGTGTCAAATCTATAGAACCGTATGCATCTCTGCTAAAATATGATAATTATGTTATAGATGTGATGATTTTAGGTACATACAATAAAATAATTGAAAACAATAAGTATATTTATCATAAATAATAGGATATTTCAGAATAATGCAAAAATGTTGAAAATTTCCTTATGATCTTTAAAAGTCATCACCCTTAGTCTCCATAAATGCAGTTTCCATTACTTTGAAGGTTATAACATTCATTAATTTTTAGTCTGATGAGTCTGTTGTACATTATTGTTTCTAGAAATGGTCACTCATTGAATCTTATACCAGTTACAAAAAAATACAGGATACACAATATGTGCATACCTTGATACCATAGCACTTTTAAAATAATAAGCTCAATGAGGGTACCCTTCTTTTAAAATCTATTCTGACATTTTTACATGAAATTTATTACATTTTATATCAAAACTATTTAGTAGAAGGGTCATAGAAAGCATCTGAGTTTCCTTTTTCTTTAAATATTGTTTACAGTTTTTTTTTTGTCAAACCTTTTAAGTACCGTGATACCATAGAACATCAGGCTACTGGTTCTACCCAGGAAGTCAATCAAGAAGTACCTTAGAAGCAAATAGCTTACAAAAGAGGTATAGAATACTGTAAGAAATAATCCTTTTACATAGAGAATAATAAATGGTATGTTCATATCACACACAATATGATTTCTTGATATCAAGAATTTGAATGAATCGATTTTTTTATAAAGAACGATCTGGGTTTTGTTTTTTTGTTTATATCAAACATTCCAATGATCGATTATCAAGGAGTCGAACTTTTGATATCAAGAAAGTAAAGCGCCGTTCTCTGTTCAATAAAGTACCACGGAGTTTATCCCTAACTTTTCACACACGTGCATTCGCAGTCCACCAATCAATGACGTTTATGAGCATCAGTTTTGTTGTATGTGTCTTCTCTCTCATTTGCACGTGTCATACACGTGTTCGATGCCACATATCAATTGATGCAGATTTTAAAATATTCAGACGTCCATTATGGATCCCTTTTCCTTATTAATGCGCAATTGCATTTTAATAAAATTACAGTCGAATTTATGCAGATCAATTATCATTTTGTTTGAATGCAGATTCGTGTATCACAGTCATTTTGCATATTAATGACAATCGTACATAGTAGGCCACTCCCGTCATTCTTTAGTATCATACCTCGTGTGTATTTTGACGCACTACTGTGTACAATATATTGACATTTTGTTATCCGGAAGTCAACGGAACAGAAAGTAGTGCACTGTTGCTATATAAACAATAGTGTGCATTAGCCACACACAATTTGTGATGCATGCTTTTCATAGCAATAAACGTGAAAGTAAATTCAGCGCGTTCACGTATTAACGGGAATGTAGCGACACAACCAAACAATTCTTTATTATTAAGAGTTCTGAAAAAAACTAGAAAATGGTGAAAGAATTATCAAAATCGGATGATAAACAAATCAGGTATGATCATTTGAAGGTTTTGTTCAAACAGATAATATGGAAGCCGCCATTTTGAGAGCTATGATATCATTGTTCTAAATGACCATATATGAAATATTTATAAATATGAAACTTTACTGATTTATAGGAAGAAAATGACAGCAACTATATAAAAAAATAAGTATACATAATGGCAATATTGCTTTATATGACCAGTAAATGAATCTGGATTCATTTGCAGTGATTTTCTTGTTGTAAATTATATTTATCAATATTCCATATATGGTAATTTAGAACTATGACGTCACAGTTTTAAAAATGGCGGCTCCCATATCTGTTTAAGAGCAACCTTTAAATGGTCATATCTTTTGTGTTTATCATCCGATTTTGATAATCCTTTGACAGTTTTCCAAGTTTTTCAGAGCTCTCAATAATATAGCTTGTTTGGCTGTGTCATTAAATAAACTATAGACTGAACAATCGGCTAAACGGCATTGCAAAACTTTGATGTTATATTCATTTTGACCGCAAATCACGAAATGTCTTTTGGGTGAAATCTACTGTGATCAAGGGCGCCGCCATGTTTGTATGACGTCATCAATATGGATTCCTTCTTGATACATTCGAGATATTATGCTATTATTTATCGAGATATTGCGAACATGTTGATATTGTCAACAGTAAAATGCTATACACGGAGAAAAGTTTTTGTTGTTGTTGTTGTTGTTGTTTTGCTGTTTGTGTTTTTCAGTTGTGTGTGTTTTTGTTTTTTTGCGGCTATCCTGTCTTGTTCGAGGGAACTAGCTGACTGCTCACTATGAGATGTATAGATTTGTATGGCGAAAAATTGCCGTGCTGTGATTTATACGTCTTCTCGGTCATCGGCATGCTGTGCTAATGGTGATTTTATCTTCTCGTCCGTCGTTATAATTTGCTAAGTGTTAATGTAGCTATCCCGCCAACAACAGCCAATTTGGACAAAACATGTATTTTGGGAATCTAAAACCCCAGCTGGGGACCTAGGAATGGCGCGCGTCTATCTGACACAGGAGCACACCCGTTGCAACACAGGTAGTGTCGGCCTGGGGTATCGCATAATGGCGTCAATAAATAATTCTCATTTCTTTTTGTAAAAAAAAGGCATTTTCACTAATTTAAAGTGCTATTTTTGGTTTATATCACATTGTTGATCTATTTGTTACGTTTTTCAAGCATTGTCATGTTAAAATTGTGAGTTTTTAATTTATTTTGCCTATATGGAAATAAGTGTATGAATACAATATTATGGCATCTCAGTGTTTATGTTTTTAAAGGGAGCATTCCTTCATGAGACAAGTTCTTTCTTAGAAGATACATGATCCCCATTTTTCTGTGGATTTTTTGGCAGCATATATGTCATTTGTGATGAGAATGTAAGTTATTCATTTTTAATTTGGGTCTAGATATGAATGACAACATGGCATTTAGATTTTAATTCACACACAACTCAATGCAACAATCAATGGGCGTGTTACACCTTAATAGAATAAACGTAAGTATGTAAGTTTTAAGTAATTGTTAAGGATATAGTCGGTCCTCGTCAACCGTATATATTATCACTCTCTACCAGTCATTATACATTGATACATTGACTCTGTCAATACATTGACTCTGTCAACTACAAAGAAAGTAGGGCGAACTGTTAGGTCACGTGATTATTCAAAAAAGTTATGACGGACTATGTTTATAAAAAAACATTTTGCGTGATCCGCAAAGATAAAATATAGACCTATATTCAATATTTTCAAATTGTTTTTCTAGGAGTCTCTTTTTTAGTAATTTGCTGCTATCAAATGCTTACATAATTATGCGTATAGACTATCGATTGAGCATTATTTCAAATCTTGCAATATCTAATTCAGTGCAGATATTCTGGAAATTATATTTACACAAGAAATAAATTAGTTTCAGGCAAAAATATTCCAATTTAACAGGTTTTACCAAAATCTTGTAATTTAGTAGTTAGCAGAGATATATGTGAGTGCAAGGAACGATAACTTTGCCTGGAGATTGTATACATTGATATGGGAGTGCATGGAACGATAACTCTGTGTGGAGATTGATATATTGTTAGTGGTGAATTGAGTCCAATCGCGTGTTGTCTTTACTTTTCCTTCAAACTCCTCTTTCAAATATTCATTGATTTTGGTAAGAAAATGTTTAAAAGATTTACGATGAATGAATCTCAAATAGGAAAAAATGGAAAGAAAACTATTTGTGGTATGTTGTAACTGGGAAGAAAATTGGAAATATCGTCATATAGAGCCCTGGTTTTAACATGGATCAGGGCTCTATATATATTTCAATTTTCATTTCAGGATGGATGGAACATATATGCATACAACTCTATGATATTCGTGTTTAAAGGGTTTGATGCACTATTTTCAAACAATGTTTGTTTTAAAGGGATCTGAAAAAAAATAAAAAAGCTAAAAGAATTATCCAAATGCCATAAAAATAAAGGAGATATGACCTATTAAAAACTTGCAAAAAAAACTAAAAGGAGGCGTCCATCTTGGAACGATGACGTCATCGCGCCTTTTTACTTTATATGGAATATTGACAAAATGTCATTTAAAACAAAGAAAACCACTGCAAATGAAAACTAAGCATACAATGTATACATTTTACATCTGCATATTTATTTCTAATCAGTTTGCAGTGATTTTCTTTGCTTTAAAATGTGTTTTGTCAATATGCCTTATATGGTAAAAAGGGGCGATGACGTCATTGTTCTAAGATGGCCGCCTCCATCTATTTTTCTTGGCAATTTCAATAGGTCATATCTCTTTTAATTTTCATGGCCTTTTGATAATTCTTTTAGCATTTTTCAAAGTCCTTTTAGATAAATCGCGTTTGAAAATAGTGCATCAACCCCTTTGAAGTCCGGCAATATTTGGTGAAATCTCTGCACTGTGCCATGAAAAGCTCTCGATTCAGGTATTCTTACTGTGTTTGGCTTCATTACTTCCGTAATAATTAAAGAATTGTTCAACTAAAGCGCACATATCCGACACAGCCATTTCCTCCACCGCAAAAAGGTAATTTCTTGAAGATTAGCACACGATCATACACTTTCTTTCATTTCCTTTTAGTTTTTAATTATTCCTCGTTTTCGTAGGGTGGAGGTGTTGTGCTTTAATTGAACAAGAATCAATAACCTGAATAAAAAAAAAATCAAGCGTCTAATTGCTAATTCTTTGCGGCGAATCTGATATAAAAAACGTGCATTTCATTTTCACGAAAGTGCTGATTTCACAGTGCACCGCGTAAAGAAAACTGCATGTGTTGTTTCGTTGTTTTTAGTTAAACAAGTAGGTAAATAATAAATAATATGAAGAAGACACAGCTTAGATGACGGGTAAAGAACTTCGATAATCATAATTATTGACAATGATTTAAAAAAAAACGTCAGTGGTTGATTGATTTAGAAGATAAATTTGATAAACGGCCGTTGATAAGGCCAGGGCAAGGAACCTGCTATAGCCACAGATCTAACAACAAATAAAAGGTCAGGAGTCTTCTTAGACTGTAATGTAGTGTAGTGAGTGGTAGTAGTCTTGCTGTGGACCACAAAACCCAAATTATATCACCACATTGGTTTACTCCATTGGCGATGAGGATAATTCGGTGAAAGCAGGAAATAGCCTTTGCGTCCATTGTAAACCCAGGTCAGGGTTTACAATGCCTGGCTGCTGATCAGTCATTTTCCCCCAAAACAACCCTTGTCACATAAATGGAATGGTCTTAATTCAAAGAAATACAGTCGATTATATAATATATATATGAAGCGAGTTAAGGGTTAATATATTTTAAATTTATTAACGTTTTAATTAAGTTAGTCTTGAAGGTAGATAGCATCTGTACATATAATAAACTGTATTAATTATGTCAGGCTTCTAAAGTTGAAGATAACTCTTTTTATGCCCCTGTCTGAAGAATGGTGAAAGGGCATACCGGTATATTGAATGATACCCCTGTCCGTCCGTGCTGAAAATGTTGTCTGGACTTTACTTGGTCTTGGGTAAATGTTATCAGTCTTCTCTAAACTTGGTCAAATTGTATATGCACACAAATTTTCGGCTGTGTTTGTTAACAGTTTTTTTTAGATCACCTGAGCCGAAGGCTCAAGGTGATCTGTTGGGATCACTCTTCGTCCGTCCGTCGTCGTTAACTTTTGCTACAAACGACTTCTCCTCAGAAACCGCTAGGCCAATTTTGACCAAACTTCACATAGATGATCCATAGGTAAATGCTTTTTAGATTTGTTAAAATTACCATATATGGTCGAAACCTTAAAATATCTTCTTGTCCAGAACCGCTGGACAGATTTCAACGGTTTTTCTTATTTTTTTCACTTTTTCTTTTAAAATGATCGCCAACATCTAGATTATCAAGTTTGTGCATGTTTGCCTCTTCTAAGTTTGTTCAAATGGTGACCATGGGGTCAAATTTGCATAGACTTATATAGGAAAAAAAACTACAAGAGCCAGAGGTTTAATATTTTGCATTTACTATAAGATTATGGTCCTTTACCAAGTTTGTTCAAATGGTGACCCTGGGGTCATATTTGGCCCCGCCCCGTGAGTCACAGTTTTACATAGACTTGTATAGGGAAAAACTTAAAAAATCTTCTTCTCTGAAACTGCAAGAGCCAGAGGTTTAATATTTTGCATTTGCTATAAGCTTATTGTCCTCCACCAAGTTTGTTCAAATGGTTGGCGTCAGTTTTACATAGATTTATATAGTAAAAAAAATCTAAAAAATCTTCTTCTCTGAAACTACAAGGGCCAGAGGTTTAATATTTTGCATTTACTATGAGTCTATGGTCCTTTACCAAGTTTATTATAATGGTGACCCATAGACTTGTATAGGGAAAAACTTAAAAAATCTTCTCTGAAACCACAAGGCACACAGCTCTCCTATATTACATGTAGACCTGGGGTCATGTCCCAGAGGTTACACTCTAGCACCTTCATTTTTTATTTGATCTTTACCAAACTCGGTCAGTGTCTTTATATCAATGTTGGTAAACAACAGAGGCCACATTTCTTTAACAATCCTAACCAAACTTGCACAGATTGTATATGACCATAAGATTTCGAAGAAGTTTGATAATGTGCCAGTACTCAGGTGATCGATTTAGGGCCATCTTGGCCCTCTTGTTTATATGTATTAAGTCTCAGTCTTTCATTTATTGTTAAATTCACATCAAGAACATGTTTGATGGACATGTTATGGATGGAACATTTAAAAGTAAAAAATTAACCCCCAATCTACCCCATTGTTTCGGTGATTCCCAAGTTATGCCCCTTGCAAGAGTAAACATATTCACAACATTAATGTTGTCCGACAGACAATTCCTTCTTAATATGTGGAGCAATATCAGGAGGATCTGTGTCCCATGTACACATCTCTATTTTTTCAGAAATTAATCCTACCACGTTTAATCAAACAAAATACCGCTGTTAAATGACCCAGACAACAAACAAAATACCGCTGTTAAATGACCCAGACATCAAAAAAAATACCGCTGTTAAATGACCCAGACATCAAACAATATACCGCTGTTAAATGACCCAGACATCAAACAAAATACCGCTGTTAAATGACCCAGACATCAAACAAAATACTGCTGTTAAATGACCCAGACATCAAACAAAATACCGCTGTTAAATGGCCGAGGGACAGGTTACATCCATGTTTATTTATAGATAAAAATACTCTCAAAAACCATTGAGTAGTTAGGTAATTATACCCCGCTAAACTTGTTTCACCCTGTCCTCCATTTGTCTGTAGACGCATCCTTGTCCGTTCCATTACTCCTTTGCCCCTGAAGCAAATCTCATAAACTGCATAGGTGGACTGCCTGTGATGGGAGGATGACCACCATTGATTTTGAGGTCATTAGGTCAAAGGTCAAGGTCACAGAGACCTGATAATGAAAAACCTTGTCTGCTCCACAACTCCTCACATTCTGAAGAAAATCTTGAAACTTCATTGTTGAACTGCCTGTGGTGAGAGGATGACCCCTATTGATTTTGAGGTCCGTAGGTCAAAGGTCAAGGTCATTTGGCCCCGATAATGAAAAACCTTGTCTGCTCCATAACTCCTCTCCCACTGAAACAAATCTCATGAAACTTCATAGGTGAATTGCCTGTGGTGAGAGGATGACCCCTATTGATTTTGAGGTCAGTTGGTCAAAGGTCACCGGCACCCGATAATGAAAAACCTTGTCTGCTGCTTAATTCCTTTCCCCCTGAAGCAAATCTTATGAAACTTCATAGGTGAACTGCCTGTGGTGAGTGGATGACCCGTATTGATTTTGAGGTCAGTAGGTCAAAGGTCACCAGCACCCAATAATGAAAAATCTTGTCTGCTCCGTAACTCCTGTCCCCCTGAAAAAAATCTCATTAAACTTTATAGATGAACTGCCTGTGGTGAGAGGACGAACCCTGTTGATTTTGAGGTCAGTAGGGCAAAGGTCAAGGTCACCGAGACCCGATACTGAAAAACTTTGTCCGCTGCATAACTCCTCTACCCCTGAAGCCAATCTCATGAAACTTCATAGGTGAACTGCCTATGGTGAGAGGACGACCACTTATGACTTTGAGGTCAGTAGGTCAATGTCACCGGCATCCGATAATGAAAAACCTTGTCCGCTCCATAACTCCTCTACCCCTGAAGCAAAACTCATGAAACTTCATAGGTGAATTGCCTGTGGTGAGAGGACCCATTTGCTTTTGAGGTCAGTTGGTCAAAGGTCACCGGGACCCGATAATGAAAAATAATTCCTCCCCCCTGAAGCAAATCTAATGAAACTTAATAGGTGGACTGCCTGTGATGAAAGAATGGCCCCTATTATTTTGAGATCAGTAGGTCAAATGTCAGGGTCAACGGCAACCGATAATGAAAAATCTTGTCCGCTCCATAATTCCTCTCCCCTGAAGCAAATCGCATGAAACTTAATAGGTGGACTGCCTGTGATGAAAAGATGACCCCTATTAGTTTGAGATCAGTAGGTCAAAGGTCAGGGTCACCTGCAACTGATAATGAAAAACCTTGTCCGCTCCGTAGCTCCTGAAGGAAATCTCATTAAACTTTACAGGTGAAGTGCTTGTGGTGAGAGGACGACCGCTATTGATTTTGAGGTCAGTAGCTCAAAGTCACCGGGACCCGACAAGGAAAAACCTTGTCCGCTCCATAACTCCTCTCCCCCTGAAGCAAATCTCATGAACTTCATAGTTGAACTACCTGTGGTGAGAGGACGACCACTTACGATTTTGAGGTCAGTAGTTCAAAGGTCAAGGTCACCGGCATCTGATAATGAGAAACCTTGTCTGCTCCATAACTCCTCTTCCCCTAAAGCAAAGCTCATGAAACTTCATAGGTGAACTGCCTGTGGTAAGAGGACGCCCTGTTGATTTTGAGGTCAGTAGATCAAAGGTCAGGATCACCAGCACCCGATAATGAAAAACTTTGTCTACTCCATAACTCCTCTCCCACTAAAGCTAATCTCATGAAACTTCATCAGTGTTCTCCAGAAGCCTTGGCGGCCGACGATATCACCTATTACTCTCGAACCTAGCTCCGACTACTTTTCTCAAAAAGAAAAAAATATTTATCTTTGTACATAGAAGTGTCCTTACAGACCAATGAAAAATGAGTGTAAAATGACCAGAACGCACCATTTTGCACCGTCAAAATAAAAAATCTGGAGGAGACCCACCAAACCCCACTAAAAGGAGGGGACACCCCTCCCACACCCACCGACTCGTGGGTTCGAGCGAGCCGCTTAGCATCTCGCATCATGTGCAAACTGCGCCTACTACAATTATTTTTTCACCTACTACAATTATTTTCTGGAAAGCACTGCTTCATAGGTGAACTGCCCGTGGTAAGAGGATGACCATACTGATTTTCAGGTCGGTAGGTCACAAAGATCAAGGTCACCGGGACCCAATAATAAAAAGGGACAGCTCTAGTTCTATTTATTTTTCTTTTCTTTCAGATCCGTATGCAGCACCATGATGTCATCTAGAACTATTTGTAGATTGCGTATTATGGTTACCAAGGTTACCAATAGACCATCTGACCATGGAGGAACACTTGTTACCAGTCACAGGAGATGCCTTACAAAAAACTCATGTACTCAGTCGGTAAACAATTTTCACAGAGTTTCTCAAATTTGCGATAAAAATTGTGGGATCAAGTCGGACAAACAGCTTCATGACATTTTCTTTCTACTAAGACACTACTTCCACAGTGGTCATCCTGAAACAGAAATAGATGACAACACGAATGAATCTGCCAATCATGAACACAAAACAATAGCAGAACTGAATAGCCAACAAAGTTCAACGGAAGGTAACCTTGAGCAAATGAAACTGCTTTTGGAATGCTCAGACTCCGAACTGATGTCTATATATCACAGTATACCGCGGTTGTGTAATCCACAAATTATGGATAGGTTTTTAGGTAACATAAATGTACTTTTAAGACTTGGTTACGCACCCAAAATTATCAAAAGTTTAGCGTTGCATCGAATCGGAGCTTTGACACAAATTTGTAGTGAGACTTTGGAGAACCTTCTTGCAAGTGCAGATCCAGATTTATGCTCATTTACAAGCGTTTTTACAGTCATTAACGAGAACATAAGAAAGACCTATATCGATGAGGTTGATTTGATCGCCGATTTGCTGCAGCTGGATAGAGACACGCTTTCTACTATTGCGTTTAAGAAGACACTCGGAAAAATGCAAAGTAAAACATTAAGCGCGTGTCTGTTAAAGGAAAAAATAGAATATTTGTTGTCGGAAGGAGTAACAGCGTTGGATATAGCAGACAACCTTGAACTTGTGATAAGTCCCATGCAAAAGATACATGAAGTCATTGTTGATATGAGACAGGAAGTGGGTGAAGTCACCATGCCATTGATAATGACAAAAGTGACAGGAAAACACTGGAAACATGTTGTTAGTATCATAGCTGAAAAACTGAACTGTTCGTTAAAGGATCTCAGTAAATCACAGTTGACTTATTTGCGAACTACTAATGCATACAGTGCTGTTGCGACACTAGACCATCTGTTAAAAATGGGATTTAGACCAGAAGACATTAAATCATGCGTATACATTTTAGGTAACAGTGAGGACACTGTAAATAAAGCATTCGAGGTTATAAAGACGAAGGAAGATGAAAACAGCAATTTTATCAAGGACAAACAGACTTTATTGAATGCTGTTCAGTATCAGATTGAGTTTTCTAACTTGTAAAATTTCAAACACGGTTGGTCATTGATACATCACTCTTGTTACAGATGATTTATTGAGCTCATTGAACTGGCAATATATTGTGCAAGCTTATGTGATGGTATTTTGTCAGTCTACAATCTGTCGTCAGATGTCTGTTCGTTGTTTCACAGAAAATATTAGTTTTCTGAAACCGCTCTTCATTATGAATGTGTGTTCATTGAATGGACAGTGGTTTGGGGGTGTGGGGCTGTTGGGGAGTGGGGATGGTGTGAGATAGTCTGTCATCAGATGGCTGTTGGTTATTTCACAAAAAATACTAGTCCTACTGTGAAACTTCCTTCAGATACAGTTGCTGCCACGCGGATAACGACTAATCCCACTCATCGCGGCGATTTTATCTCACCGCGGACACACTGATTTTGTCCCCACGATCCGCGGACAGCCCGCTCATCGCGGGGATAATACATTTTTTCCACCGCGACACAATCACCGCGATTCGCCGTGATCTGTTTTGATTCACACACCGCATCGCCGCGATTTATCTTCAGTATCAATGTACAATTGTGCAGTCAATTTAATGCATTATTATTCAATAACTATTAAAAACCCGAAGCAGAAGACAATTTTATTTTTGTTTTCGGAAAATTCAAATGCCCTCATAATGTATACTGGGTCACGATAGTTATATGGCGGTTCCTATTACCGACTTCGCGGTGACTGAACATAAAATTCAAATAGTAATTCTTATACTGGAAATTAGAATTATATTTTTAATTAATCGTTATTTTAACATATTTTACTATTCTGCTGTTGGTTATTAATACATCGATGGGTTCTTTAGTCAGAAATAATCCGAAAAATTGTAAAGAATTCCGGGTCATAAACCTGTTATTAGTGCCGCCTTGTTAATAGGTACACACATCGCAAAGGATTGTGGGTAGCCAATTTATGTCCGGTGAAGAGAAATGTGACTTTTGGAAAACAAAAACGAAAAACACACGTTATTAAATGCATTAAAAGTTTGAAATACGTATTGCTTCCAAAATTGTTCATTGTATTTATCATTTTTATTACATTTTTTATTGATCCGTGCTCTAATTTCCCCCGCGTTCCCCCGCAAATCTATCACGGAGAATCGCGTGATTTCTTTCTTTCGAGACTGGATTTTGCAATCGCGGCACTTTTTACAGTCGCGGGAATCCCCGCGGCGATATTTCGGGTGACGATCCACGGTAAGATCGCGGGGATTTGTGACTTTGATTGAAAAACGGCCGCGGGGATGCTGCGAAAAAGTCGTAATCCGCGTGGTAGCAACTGAATCCACAAAACTTCTTTGCCAAAATGTGTTTATTGGGTGGACTGTGTACATGTGTGTGTGGTGGGGTAGGAGGAGGGTTGGTGGGACTTGATTGTTCTGAAAATTTATTGTCATAGGGCATCATGCAGTTAGCTGCAGGAACATGTAGCTATATCAATGCCTGATAAGCAAAGAAATATTGTTATCAAATTGTTTACACAAAACACACAAATCTACCTATTTCCCCCAGATCTACACAAAATCTACCCCATAATCTCCCAAATCCACACCAAATTTACCTTAAATATGGTGTATTGTAACAACAATGTTGTGGTAACAAATATCACCAAAGAAAATGTAATTTGAGCAAAACGAAGATGTAGTTGTTAATTTGTTAATAATGTAAGTTGTTATCGCGATGTGTAAAAGTAATGCAAAAATCGTGAATTTGGTAATAAATGAACAACAGAACTATATCTTCATTTTTTTCAAAAGATTATTTTACTTCTGATATTTGTTACAATTACATCATTGTACTGCCTTAGACATATGAGATAACCATCTAAGATTGAGTGCATGTTATACGGTCTAAAATTTTGTTTTACCGTACCGCGTCGCCGTAAAACGTAATGTCAGACCGTAAAACCAACCACATACAGTCCCAGATCGAAAATCTTAGCATGGTTATCTTGCTCCTAATGCTTTTCCATTCAAATACTACAAATATAAAATCAAATCAGACATGCACACTTGTTTTTCTATGAAAACTCAAAATTCGGGGATGCCAGCATTCTCCACTCTCCAACCAACCTGGCCTAATATTCATCAAACTTTTGAGCACAAGAATCAGACTCAACTCAAAATCTCAAATATTTTAATTCCAAATAAAAACAATTTTACCAATAAATTACTATATTAAAATTTTGCTAACAGAAACATGTAATTTTAAAGGTAATTTAACAGAAAATGTTTGAAAATCCCAATTCTTACCCATACTTTTGTGTTGATAGGGTTTGCAAAAAAAATTAGATTCTGAGTCTGAGTCTGATTCTTGTGCTCAAATATTTGATGAATTTAGGCCCTGACTGACAAACAAGGTTATATTCAGGTGTAGGTGTGTAGTGAAATGTTAAAGGCTGGAAGAGTATATGGCTCCAAAACTCGCATAATGTGCTTCACCTTCATTTGAAGTGTGCACATTTAAATTATAAGGCCAAAAAATATAAAATATATAGGTGTGTTTCCTATTGCATGCTCTAAAAAAATAGGGTAGGTCAGTAGGCATTTTCTTCTTTTTTTTGTGAGATTCTACATGTATTTATCTCGTAAACCCCATACAAGTTAATGATACAACTGAAAGGTTCTCTGTGATGTCAGTTTACCTCGATATATTGTGATAAATCACTGTTCAGAACAAATTTTGTTCAGAACAAATTTAATATTTCTTTTTAATTTTTTTTTTTCATAAAAAGTTTTAGGGTCGGCCCCTTAAAAATAGGGTCGGTCTGGCCACCGGAAACACAGATGTTTTGGCATAAACAGCATATTTCATGACAGTGTTTGGGCTGGGAAACTCCACGAAAGTGACCACACAGTGTATATTTGTTGATAAATCATCAATATTAATTCATGTTAGGTTCATATTGCTTGTAGTTTTATATATTTTTGAAGACTAGTTCGGTCACAACACAAACATTTAATATAGCATGCATTGAAAACAATACTTACCTGGAAGTTGAAGGTTGATTTTAATTTTATGGAACTAATCTACTGAGAGTCATATCAATGATTTATTCTCAAAAACCAGCGAGTTATCGAGTTTACCCCCACCAGACTATTTCATGAACAATTAAATAGATTTTATTATTGGGTTTAGTTAAGTGCATAATTATGTACATTCAGTATGAAACTGACACATATTAGGAATGGTTCACTTGTATTTGGATGGACTGCCAGTTTGTCAAGGTCATTTATCTGGGTCCAAAAAACATTGTCATGCTGATAATGCACTAACAGGCGACACACGTGTTCCGCCGAACACCCGTCTAGTATTTTAATCAAATTTCAAACATTGTACTCATGCGCCAAACCAGAAATGAAATCTAATCTGGGGTGCAAACTTCAAAATCACTCGAGCATGAAATGTTCTTCGTTTTTTATGATGGAACGGCATTCTCTCAAATTCAAACGTGTCTTATAAACAAAATGTATCATAACCTCATTGGTACATTAAATGTATTGAAGGAAATTTCATGAAATTTAAAACAAATCACAATGAGAACAGTCCATATCTCAAAGGTCACACTTGGAGGTCAAAGGTTGAATGAGTAAAATTAGTGTCATTAGTGTCATTAGTGTCATTAGTACAGGTAAATGGAACTTTACACACATGCTAGTCACAAAGAGGTGTGTCGTGCGCAAGAGTCAGGGACATACCTCGAAGGTCAAGGTCACACTTGGAGGTCAAATACATGTCTCGGTCATCACTTCATGCTTAATGAATGGTTTGTTGAAACTTCACACAAACGTTAAGAACAATGAGAAGGTGTGTCACATGCAAGAAGCAGGTCTACCTCAAGGTCACACTTAGAGGTCAGAGATCAAATGCATCATAATTGTAGCAGGATCAGAATTTGTTGTGCACATAATTCGCTTTCACAAAGTGAAATGGGGGCTATAATAAGAATCATGTTGTCCGTAACGCCGCTTCTCGTCACGTAACACTTTTCTCGCCGGGTCGAGTAACTAATTCTTGAATTTCTCAAACAGTTTTGAATGGGTTGTTCCCAAACTTCATATACACATAACAACTGATGACCTTATGTCTCTCTTCTCACGCAAGATTGATTGCCTAATTTATTACAGAATTATGGCCCTTTGTTTGACTTAAAATTTAAGCAGGGGTATTCATCACCTTCAGTTATAGTTCTAGTTCTACCTTGTTTTACATGGCAGCATGCAATCTGGAACCCTTAGCATTTCAACAATGGCCGAATTGCTATAAGAAACCTTTTCAGAAGCACTTGTCACTTACATTTCACCAGGTTTGGTGACTTTTCTTTAAGGTTAATGTGGGTGTGACCTATATTTCATAAAAAGTAGGTCACAACAATAAAAAAACATAACCATATCAGGCTGTCAAAAGGAAGATAGTGATGTGGTTTGTTCAATATCTCTTCAACAGAAGCTGAATGTGTATACACCCTAAACTATTGTAGAAAAAGTTGGCCATGGCAAAATATTTGTTCACTGTGTCGGGTCAATAAGAGAAACATACGGATATAGTTTGGTTAATATACTAAGTTGCGATAAACAGAATTGTACCTTAACCTGGACAGGATCAGAACTGGTACCATAAACTTAGCCTGGCCTACATTTCGGCGGTAGTAGGTCATGGCAAAGGTAAAATTATTTGTTCAACATGTGGGTACACTATATGTTTGGTTAATATTGCACGCTTAAAAGTTGAGATAAACAGAACTTGTACCTTAACTTGTTATTCTGACACACACACACCTAACGCACAAATGATCGCTAAGTTGAGATCTGTGCAACCGGGTTTGGAAATAAGTGACATACACCCACTCTGCTACGTTGGATAAGTTTTCAATAGATTTGAAAGAATAACATGGAGTGTACATACTGTAATATTTACATCGCTATTGCATTCGCTACGATGAATCTTATTTGACACGCTGCTTTTCATTTTCCGATGAATAACATTACCTGCGGAATGCCCCATGATATGCCCTTTAACGGTTTTCATTGGATGATGGGCGCAGCTTAACTTAATAGATTATTGCGTATGAGGGGTGTGTCTAAAATGTTGCCGATCGTAACGGCTGTTACACATTTTTACTCCATAAAAATCCCCGTATAATAAACTTTTTCGAAATAAATAGTAAATCTGGCATATATAGAGAAGAAATCAATGCCATTTTAAAGGTAAATATTTAAGTAAATATAAGGAATGAAATGCGCTCTTTTGTTTTTCATTGGGGTATGAAAAACATTTGGGTGGTTTAAAGTGTGTGGAGTCCGAATAAGGAATGAAATGTGCTCTTTTGTTTTTCATTGGGGTATGAAAAACATTTGGGTGGTTTAAAGTGTGTGGAGTCCGAATAAGGAATGAAATGTGCTCTTTTGGTTTTCATTGGGGTATGAAAAACATTTGGGGGGTTTAAAGTGTGTGGAGTCCTCCTTCGGGGTATGAAAAACATGAAGGAGGACTCCACACACTTAACCACCCAAATGTTTTTCATACCCCAATGTAAAACAAAAGAGCGCATTTCATTCCTTAATTGAATCTATTGATGCATGGTTGCTTAGCGTGACTATAAACAATGTGCAAGCTCTTTGTTGCTAGGGGGATAGTTTTGCGCTGAGCCCTCGAACATTTTATTATTATTGTGTGCTTGTTATAACCTATGTTTCTGAACATTTGTCAATTTGATGTTGTATATCACACAATGCGATATATATTCAAAAATTTTCATTGCAGAGATGTTAAGATTTTATTTTATTTTCAGTAGGTGATAAAATTTGTGTTACTCAGTTTTTAGCTCTACTGATCAGAGATCAGCAGAGCTTATGCCATGGTGCGGCGTCCGTCGTCCGTCTGTCCGTAAACTTTTATTTGTAGCGACTTCACAGCTGAAACTACTGGATGGATATTCATGAAACTTTACAGAAATGTTGCCCATAAAGTCTAGTTGATCCTAGCAAAAATTCATGTTGATGTGAAATCCAAGATGGCCGCCAAAGCTAAAAATAGAGTTTTAAAATACAAGTTTGTAGCGACTTCTTCTTGAAAACTATAAGTGATATTGATATGAGACTTTTTCTAAAATGATCAGCATGACATGATGTTGATCCTTGTCAAAAATCGTTTTGATTCAACGTTAAACATGGCTGCCAGTGGCCATCTTTGTTTACATAGAGTTATATAGTAAAAACTTGTAGCGACTACTTCTCTGAAACTACTTGGCGGATTGTCATGAAACTTTACAGGAATGTTGCTCTTGATGTCTAATTGATCCTAGAAAAATTTCAGGTCGGCCGGAAATTCAAGATGGCCGTCACAGCTAAAAATAGATTTTTAAAAAATAAGTTTGTAGCGACTACTTCTTGAAAACTATAAGTGATATTGATATGGGACTTTTTCTAAAATGATCAGCATTACATGATGTTGATCCTAGTCAAAAATCGTTTTGATTCAACGTTAAACATGGCTGCCAGCGGCCATCTTTGTTTACATAGAGTTATATAGTAAAAACTTGTAGCGACTACTCCTCTGAAACTACTTGGCGGATTGTCATGAAACTTTACAGGAATGTTGCTCTTGATGTCTAATTGATCCTATCAAAATTTCAGGTCGGCCGGAAATTCAAGATGGCCGTCACAGCTAAAAATAGATTTTTAAAAAATAAGTTTGTAGCGACTACTTCTTGAAAACTATAAGTGATATTGATATGGGACTTTTTCTAAAATGATCAGCATGACATGATGTAGATCCTTGTGGAAAATTATTTTGATTCGACGTTTAACATGGCTGCCAGTGGCCATCTTTGGTTACATAGAGTTATATAGTAAAAACTTGTAGCGACTACTTCTCTGAAACTACTTGACGGATGTTCATGAAACTTCACAGGAATGTTGCTCTTGATGTCTAGTAGATCCTAGAAAAATTTCAGGTCGGCCGGAAATTCAAGATGGCCGCCACAGCTAAAAATAGATTTAAAATAAATAAGTTTGTAGCGACTACTTCTTCAAAACAATAAGAGATATTGATATGGGACTTTTTCTAAAATGATCAGTATGACATGATGTTGGTCCTTGTCGAAAATCGTTTTGATTTGACCTTAAACATGGCTGCTTTGTTTACATAGAGTTATATAATGAAAACTTGTAGCGACTACTTCTTTGAAACTACCTGACGGATTTTCATGAAACTTCACAGGAATGTTGCTCTTAATGTCTTATTGATCTTAGCAAAATTTCAGGTCGGCCGGAAATTCAAGATGGCCGCCACGGTTAAAAATAGATTTTCAAAAAACAAGTCTGTAGCGACTACTTCCTGAAATCAAAATCAATCAGTAGAGCTTCAAGGTCATTGACCTCTTGTTATCCTTAGGTTCTATAGTCAAATAAAAAAAATTGGCAGAGTAAAAAGACGATTATTTTCAAGATTTTGATTTTAAAAGATACATAATTTTTATATTGAATCAATTTGCATGAATGTGCATGAAATATGCAGTGTTTTAAAAGAATCGCACTGTAGATATCTAAATTTTAACAGTAAACTTGGTCGAACATCAAGGATAAAGACCGAGTTTATCACCTACCAGAATGTATTTGTATATCTTATTTCTGGTCACTGATTGGTCAGTTTTTAGCTCTACTGATCAGAGATCAGCAGAGCTTATGCCGTGGTGCAGCGTCCGTCGTCCGTCTGTCTGTCTGTCCGTCTGTCCGTAAACTTTTATTTGTAGCGACAACTCCTCTGAAACTACTGGATGGATATTCATGAAACTTTACAGAAATGTTGCCCATAAAGTCTAGTTGATCCTAGCAAAAATTCATGTTGATGTGAAATCCAAGATGGCCGCCAAAGCTAAAAATAGAGTTTTAAAATACAAGTTTGTAGCGACTTCTTCTTGAAAACTATAAGTGATATTGATATGGGACTTTTTCTAAAATGATCAGCATGACATGATGTTGATCCTTGTCAAAAATCGTTTTGATTCAACGTTAAACATGGCTGCCAGCGGCCATCTTTGTTTACATAGAGTTATATAGTAAAAACTTGTAGCGACTACTCCTCTGAAACTACTTGACGGATTGTCATGAAACTTTACAGGAATGTTGCTCTTGATGTCTAATTGATCCTAGCAAAAGTTCAGATCTGCCAGAAATTCAAGATGGCCGTCACAGCTAAAAATAGATTTTTAAAAAATAAGTTTCTAGCGACTACTTCTATAAAACTATAAGTGATATTGATATGGGACTTTTTCTAAAATGATCAGCATGACATGATGTTGATCCTTGTGGAAAATTATTTTGATTCGACGTTAAACATGGCTGCCAATGGCCATCTTTGGTTACATAGAGTTATATAGTAAAAACTTGTAGCGACTACTCCTCTGAAACTACTTGACGGATGTTCATGAAACTTCACAGGAATGTTGCTCTTGATGTCTAGTTGATCCTAGAACAATTTCAGGTCGGCCAGAAATTCAAGATGGCCACCACAGCTAAAAATAGATTTAAAATAAATAAGTTTGTAGCGACTACTTCTTCAAAACTATAAGAGATATTGATATGGGACTTTTTCTAAAATGATCAGTATGACATGATGTTGGTCCTTGTCGAAAATCGTTTTGATTTGACGTTAAACATGGCTACCAGCGGCCATCTTTGTTTACATAGAGTTATATAGTAAAAACTTGTAGCGACTACTCCTCTGAAACTACTTGACGGATTGTCATGAAACTTTACAGGAATGTTGCTCTTGATGTCTAATTGATCCTAGCAAAAGTTCAGATCTGCCAGAAATTCTAGATGGCCGTCACAGCTAAAAATAGATTTTTAAAAAATAAGTTTCTAGCGACTACTTCTATAAAACTATAAGAGATATTGATATGGGACTTTTTCTAAAATGATCAGCATGACATGATGTTGATCCTTATGGAAAATTATTTTGATTCGACGTTAAACATGGCTGCCAATGGCCATCTTTGGTTACATAGAGTTATATAGTAAAAACTTGTAGCGACTACTCCTCTGAAACTACTTGACGGATGTTCATGAAACTTCACAGGAATGTTGCTCTTGATGTCTAGTTGATCCTAGAACAATTTCAGGTCGGCCAGAAATTCAAGATGGCCACCACAGCTAAAAATAGATTTAAAATAAATAAGTTTGTAGCGACTACTTCTTCAAAACTATAAGAGATATTGATATGGGACTTTTTCTAAAATGATCAGTATGACATGATGTTGGTCCTTGTCGAAAATCGTTTTGATTTGACGTTAAACATGGCTACCAGCGGCCATCTTTGTTTACATAGAGTTATATAATGAAAACTTGTAGCGACTACTCCTCTGAAACAACTTGACGGATTTTCATGAAACTTCACAGGAATATTGCTCTTAATGTCTAATTGATCCTAGCAAAATTTCAGGTCGGCCGGAAATTCAAGATGGCCGCCACGGTTAAAAATAGATTTTCAAAAAACAAGTCTGTAGCGACTACTTCCTGAAATCAAAATCAATCAGTAGAGCTTCAAGGTCATTGACCTCTTGTTTTGATGATGGTCTAGCCTCTTATCAAAACTATGAATTGTTGATTTCACAACTTCATAAAATTACAGTAGTCAATGGTATGGCCCAAATAAGATTATACTCTGGACTTATTATCCCAAATCATTGATTTATTACGTTTCTGCCCAAGTGTGATTGGTTTCTCAACATGCATGGTTTCTTTTTAGGGTGCATCATCTTCCTTTTGGGTGGTTTGACTTATTGCGGTTCTTTTAAAAGTTATATCCCTTGAAAGGAAATCTTTATAAAAAGAAGTTATAAAACGGTGTTGACTTCCGGGTGGTGAAAAAATGTTCGTGTGGCATAAATAAGTCAAAATGCCTTTAAATTAGGGCTAAAATATCATACTATAGCGTCACAATGCCAAAAATAGTATTTTTGCATCCCGATCTAGGGATTGGTGGTGCTGAGAGGGCAGTTATAGATGCAGCACTGGCGTTGAAATCTCGGGATCATGAAGTTCAGTTTGTGACGGCTCACCATGATCCAAAACATTGCTTCCAAGAGACTCGCGATGGCACACTTAGTGTCACTGTTGCCGGTGACTGGCTACCGAGAAGTGTTTTAGGACGATGTTACGCTCTATGTGCCTATATAAGGATGATTTATGCTGCGATGTACTTAGTATTTTTCAGTGACATATGCTATGATTTAGTAATTTGTGATCAAATATCTGCATGTATACCAATCCTACGATTATCAAAATCAAAGGTTTTGTTTTATTGTCACTTTCCTGATATGCTATTAACACAACGAACCAACATTTTAAAGAAGTTGTACAGAATGCCAATTGACTTTTTGGAAGAATGGACAACGGGCATGGCACATTGCGTGCTTGTTAACAGTAAATATACAGGTAATAGAGGTTTATTCTTTTGATAATTTTCAGGGGAACTATCCTCTGAGATCTCTCGACAAATTTTAATCAACTGTTATTTTGTAACGTCAATAGTGTTGTTCCGATTAATCGATTTGATCAATCATCGATCAGTACATGCCTTTGATCTGATTGATCGATCACAATTTTTCATGATCGACTTTATTCGGTTGTTGAAAATTATGGCTTATTTCATTCTCTTGTACTAAAATATACCAGACAATAAAATGAGTTATAATTTATTATCACATATTTATAGTGGGTATCCCAACTTAATTTTTTATAAAATATTTGTTGGTCAGTTTCATTCAGTTCCTTTATTACCAGAACATACTTGAAATGTGTGATATAGTCTGAACAAGGCTTAATATTCTGATGATTGATCATGAATTTTCAGCCGATTCCCAACACTAAACGTCAACATGTAAGCCTATGAAGGTGGATCACAGGAAATTACATCTATTGATTATTACCTTTTGTTATTATAATTATTTTATGAAGGACTGTAACGGAAATTTTAGTGTTGTTGTTTTTGTACGCAAATGTCAAATGCATGTACTCTGTACTGGTTGTATACCAGATATCGTCATTTTTATGTTGGTTCTTCAATATATCTAAATCAATCCAGTCATCTCATAAATGTTTTTACTGGTAGAGAAGCTTACCCCTTTGCCGTAAATATTCTGTGTTTACATTGTTTCTATTCGCGGTAACAAGCAGGGTTAGACACTAACTTTTTATGACTACTACAGGGCTTTCCCCAGCCATTTATGGCGTGGCGATGCCTTCAACTCAGAAAGTGACTTACCGCCACGCCTTAATGTAGCCGCGATGCTTTAAATCCGTTGCCGCGATCCCTTAATCCTATCAATATACAATTTTCCCTTACTGAACAGCTGATTACCTGGCTGTGTGTAAACTGCCTGAAGCTATGACGCGTGTTGATGCAGTAAAGGCGGTCACGTGGTACTCAACACAGGGCTTGTGTTATGCCTGGCAGGTTATATGCTAAGTGTTAAGTAAACAAAAGATGATTAGGGGAGTGAGTGCCGCTAATTAATTTTGGTTTATTGCCCAATTTGGTCATGATTGGTCATGATTAAAGGAGAGCAGTATCGTTGATTGGTATTTGTGACGCATGGGGCTAAATGACGGGTTTAAATGGATAATTTAATTGAACGTACGTTTATCGTGTATTAGTAGGATGAATTTGCGAACACTAATCAATGTTTAAATCGTAAGCTTTGTCGGTAAGTATAATGAATGAGGTAGATATTTTGTAATTATTTAATAATAACTCAATCAAATAATTAAGGTAGCATATTTAACTGATTTTTTATCTTGATAGTTATGCTAATTAATCGATATTTTCGGGAACTTTAAAGAGAAATCGTCAGTTTGCTTTATATTGAAGTTCAGTGAAGATTTTGTAATTATATAATTTTTTCTTAATTAAATAATTAAGGTTGCCACCAATTGCATTTGGTATTAGAATAGCATTTTTATTAAAAGATTTTGAAATAAAAATATAATAAAATATTACCTTGGAAATTTCATTCCCCATTTATGAATTTTTTTCACCAATTAAAGGCAAAAGGCCCCTCCCCTAAAACTGGGAAAAGGGCTCTGTAGGCACTTGCACGATGGCTAAAATACACGGATGTGTTTATTTGAATCATGTTGTTTTTTGCTGATGACGCTTTTCCTGTTGACAGTTCTGTTGTTCGTTTGTTTCGATGGAAACAGTTCCGAATCTAAATATCGCCACACGTCTGTTTACAATGTGAAGGTCACATTCATCATGTCAATAAAATGCTTAGAAACTAATATAGTGATAGAAATGCTAGCGTCTCTACGAAAAAGATGTGGGGATGTGTATAAAACGCGGGTTATTTTTCAGCATTTTGCGCCATCAAAAAAAAAAAGGCCAATCATTATCAGTGATGAGTAATTTGACACAGCTACACATTCGCACATTCGCAGGTGCTCCTCTTGGTCTATATCATACCCTACTTTACCTTAAGATACTGAAGAGTTTGAATAGCGAAAAATTGAAATGATTTGGCAATTTTCGACATCAGGATCATATAAGATCATTTAAAATCGACATTTAAATAATAAAAACAACTAGCCCGTCGGGCTTGTCAACTGTGAGTTTTTACTAGTCCTTCTCGAAAGTGACTAGCCTCGGGCTAGCGTTAGTGTCGAACCCTGACAAGTGTCATGTGACTGTACTAAATATAGACTGAAATTGGTCAGTGGTCTGAGCTGAAGGTAGTAGTTATCGTCATCTTCCGTTTAATACCGAATAACCCATATTTGGGATGATGAAAACTTGTGTAGTTATTAATTGAAACATAAATATACCGTTGCATTTAAATACACAAAAATAATTGTCAGAAAAAAGTTATATCTACAATTTAAAATGATTTTTCCACTGTACCCATCAAGTGTAATTTACTTCACTTCGATGTTCATAATTTAAGGGAAATAACTGTTCGCAAATTTAAATTGATTGATGTGTACTCGTCTCCCCAGGCTGAGAATGTTTAGCACATGCTTTTAGTTTTTTTGGGGGGCATGTGAAATTGATTCAATGGTTCGACGTAAAGGGTCAGATATTTTAAAAGGAATTCTTCCTGCGCATGTGCATTAGCGCGTGATTCCCCCGATTGTGTTTTGTTTATAACGGTATTTATATAGGTAAAAAGGTTGGTTTGAGAGTGTATGTTAATATTTCTAAAATATTTTTTCCTCTACAATCGTCTGATGATAGTGTGCAGTGATTTGTAAAGTGGGGATGAAAAAAAAATCACAATAGTTAGCGTATTATTGATAATGACGAAATCTAGTGAATGACGATAACTGGTACACAAGCAGTACACAATCGTGTGCAGAAATAAATGTTGTATGACAGGATATCCAACACCAGTGTATTAGGCAGAAATTCAAGAACTGGGTGTGCAAATATGCAAACAGGGTGTGCAAAATAATTTGCTAACACGCGTTACGTGCCAATTCGCGACAAGTGGGTGTCTCAAGGGGTAATGTATTTTTACACATTAAGCTGAAAAAAGGTGCATTTTAGATCTTCTTTCTTCTATAAAATAAATGTATACAAAACATAAAAATATTGAGAAAGTAAGAGTTTTGAAGTAAGAGTTTGGTGTTATTCAGCAAAAAATAAAAAAATAAAGTTATGACAGTATGTTGGGCCAGACACCATAGCAAACACCTGGGGGAGGGGAAACCTCAGTGAACAATTAAATTTGGGAGATGAAAAATCTGTTTATTCTATGTAGGCACTGTACTTAGTCATTAAGGTGAATGAATGCATCCAAGTCACTTGACTGTGTAGGGTATGGCTAAACTATATTGCATCGAGTATTAAAGTGGGGGTTTTCGGCACAGAACATTAACATGCTGAGGGAGAGAACTGAAAAGCATGATAAAACTAATAAGTGATGGTTGGATTTCATTTTAAACTTTGAAAAGGGTGAACAGATTATCAAAATGATCTATTTAAAATTGTAAGAAACAAATAGAGACGGCCATCTTGGAATGATGGTCATCAATTTCTTTAGTTCACGTTAACCATACATGGCATATTGATAAATATCATTTAAAGCAAAGAAAATTGTGTCAGTCTAAAGAAATTATCTACATGTATAGCAAAAGAAAAAGAGTTTTAATGAGTCTGTTTAGAAAAAAAGTGAGTACTCTACACAAAAAAATAGCAGATAAATAAATCACTGACATTGTAAGGTTATTCTTACGTGCACATTTTTCATCTTTTACAGCATCTGTCTTCAAAGAAACCTTCACATCTCTATCTAGCTGTACACCATCCGTACTGTACCCGATACCCGATTTCAAAGCATTTGAGAGAGTAATAGAAGAACCCACAGATGATCTTATGCCGCAGAATAAGAAGATATTTTTCCTGTCAATTAATAGATATGAAAGGAAAAAGAACCTGGCCCTCGCCATCCAAGCATTCGGTATGTATGGGGTTTAACGTCACCTTTAAACATCTCTGTCATAATGACAGAGTCTACTTGGAGCAGTGAGCTGTCTATGCTTAGCTTTATATAGTCACTGGATGCCACATTGCAGTATAACACCTTATACACGTGACATCGAAAAAAAACACAACTCAGGGGGGATTTTCCGCTATAAATTGTTTATACTGCACACTCGATACCACATTTATAATATTCCAAAGAAACCGCAACATGTTTTGTTATAAAAAAAAGTTACAGTTAGAGAAAGGACACAACTGTGATGTTGTAGACGTTTTAATCACAGTAACTAACAAGAAATTCATAAATGTTGAAGTTCCTCTTTGAAAAACAGCCTCCTGAGTTTGCTCACCTGCTTGAGCCAAACGCGTGAAACTGAAGAAATACTATTTGCTGTGTTATGTGTTGTTTTAGTCTTACTTTTTCAAAAGGACAGGTCTTGCGAAGGCACGTACCATTCGATTAACAGCAGCATATACTGTACATACCAGTACAATATATAGTGGAAATTCCCGAGTTGCATTTTTTTCCCGCTTCAGTATATGTTCAGCGTCAAGCAAGGGAGCTACTAGTATTATTAGCTCGACTGATCAGAGATCAGTAGAGCTTATGACGTGGTGCGGTGTCCATTGTCCGTCTGTCCGTTAACTTTTTTTTGTAGCGACTACTCTGAAACTAGTGAATGGATTTTCATGAAACTTTACAGAAAGGTTGCCCATAAAGTCTAGTTGATCCTAGCAAAAATTCATGTTGATGTGAAATCCAAGATGGCCACCAAATCCAAAAATAGATTTTTAAAAAACAAGTTTGTAGCGACTAACTCTAAGTGATATGGGACTTTTTCTAAAATGATCAGCATGACATAATGTTGGTCCTTGTCGAAAATTGTTTTGATTCGACGTTAAACATGGCTGCCAGTGGCCATCTTTGTTTACATAGAGTTATTTAATAAAAACTTATAGCGACTACTTTTCTAAAACTACTATACGGATTTCCATGAAACTTCACAGGAATGTTGCCCTTGATGTCTAAATGATCCTAGCAACATTTCATGTTGGTCGGAAATTCAAGATGGCCACCACAGCTAAAGATAGATTTTCACAGATCAGCAGAGATCAGCAGAGCTTATGCCGTGGTGCGGTGTCCGTCTGTAAACTTTTTTTTTAGCGACTAATTCTATGAAACTTCTGAATGGATTTTCATGAAACTTTACAGAAATGTTGCCCATGAAGTCTAATTGATCCTAGCAAAAATTCATGTTAATGTGAAATCCAAGATGGCCACCACATCTAAAAATAGATTTTCAAAAAACAAGTTTGTACTTCTTGAAAACTATAAGTGATATTGATATGCGTCTTTTCCTAAAATGATCAGTATTACATGATGTTGATCCTTGTCGAAAATTATTTTGATGCGACGTTAAACATGGCCATCTTTTTTACATAGAGTTATATAGTGAAAACTTGTAGCGACTACTCCTCTGAAACTACTCAACGGATTTTCATGAAACTTCACACGAATGTTGCTCTTGATGTCCAATTGATCTTAGCAAAATTTCAGGTCGGCCGGAAATTCAAGATGGCCACCCTGGCTAAAAATAGATTTTCACAGATCAGCAGAGATCAGCAGAGCTTATGCCGTGGTGCGGTGTCCGTCTGTAAACTTTTTTTTTAGCGACTAATTCTATGAAACTTCTGAATGGATTTTCATGAAACTTTACAGAAATGTTGCCCATGAAGTCTAGTTGATCCTAGCAAAAATTCATGTTAATGTGAAATCCAAGATGGCCACCACATCTAAAAATAGATTTTCAAAAAACAAGTTTGTACTTCTTGAAAACTATAAGTGATATTGATATGCGTCTTTTCCTAAAATGATCAGTATTACATGATGTTGATCCTTGTCGAAAATTATTTTGATGCGACGTTAAACATGGCCATCTTTTTTACATAGAGTTATATAGTGAAAACTTGTAGCGACTACTCCTCTGAAACTACTCAACGGATTTTCATGAAACTTCACACGAATGTTGCTCTTGATGTCCAATTGATCTTAGCAAAATTTCAGGTCGGCCGGAAATTCAAGATGGCCACCCTGGCTAAAAATAGATTTTCAAAATACAAGTTTTCGGCCCCATCATTCGCACTCTAGGGCATACATACTTTAAGATCCGATGTCGGGTACACATGCAGTAGCAAATTGTATACAATACACACCTTTTGTTTCCCTTTATTTTCATTCAAGCTTTCTTTTGTTTTCATTGCGGGGTAAACATATTTTTATACGGACGTATTATGTTGTGGCGTCCGTTAAGTTTTGCGATTTCCGCTCTCTAACTCAAACAAATATTATCCAATCATTATGAAACTTGAAAATAATGTTTATGGGCATAATATATTGGTCAAGTTTGTCCGCTCAATAACTTGAGTATTTGTTGTTCAGTCTTTATAAAACTTCGGAATAATGTTTATAGGCATAATATCTAGGTCAATTTTGGAAACCAACCAGATCGTCCTGGTAACAACGGAGTAATGACCGTTTAATTGTTGAAAATTGACAATTTTGATGATGTCTGCTCAATAACTTGATATTTGTTTTTCAATCTTGATGAAACTCGGTCAAGTTCGAAAAGCAGACCATTCGCCCGGAGTTTGTATTATGTCGCAGCATTGTCCGTCCATCCGTCTTTTATCGCAGTTACAAATGATCCACTTTCGACGGGCTTATTTTGTGTCCAATGGACACACTCTTGTTTATTTTATTTATGTCACTAAATTTCAATTCTTTTTGACAGTAATGATATTCTTGAATGGACTTGCAACAATATGTAGTATCGCAGGCTGATCAGGGTTTACAATGTCTGCTGATCAGTCATTTCCCAGATCAGCCTGCGAGGCTGATAAGGGTTTACAATGTCTGGCTGCTGATTAGGCATTTCCCCCAAAACTCCCCTTTGTTACATAAATGAAATGGTCTAAATTCAAAGAAAAAACAGTTTATTATATATATGTATAGCGGGTTGAGGTTAAAATTAACACATTCACCACCTTGATATATAAACCCACTATCATGTTAACTTTAAACCTGCTTGCAATAAATTAAAGTAGCTGTCCTGCCAACAACAGTCAAATTTTGCAATATGTGTACAACGTTTCTAAACCTGACAACGGGGTATATATATATATATAACTCATATTTTGAGAATCTAAATGCTAAATACACAATATAAACAACTTGAACCAGCCAGGCCAAACACCAAAACTGGAGCGTCGAATTAAGGAGTTTTTGGTTTAAACATATTTTATTGCATTTTTTTTAACAAAGTATGCAAATGGGTCGGGCCACAAGTTCTTACAACATTAGTTATGGCCCTTCCCAATTAAAGAGTTGCCAACTCATAATTCATTTTACGCATATTCAATCGGTATTTTAAGAATCTGTGAATAAATCTTTACTTTTAATTGGCACATATACATTATTGTATGGTTTTGTAGTGTCATTTTGCTTGGTTTCTTAAACTAAAAATATTAAGATACTATAAATTGTAATTATCAATTTTACTTCATACTACCGTTTGTAAATGTGTAATATATAGCCCAAAATACTATTCTTAAATGATTTCTTTAAGTTACATAGAATGCGAAAGGTTTTAAAAAAAATCAGGATTGTCGTGTGTCCCTTTAACAACTTTAGATTCATCTCAAAGTAGGAAACATAAATATTTTCAATAACATTCAGTTTCATGCAACATTTGTTTTTTTCCAGGTCAACTGAAAGACAAACTATCGAAGTCGCAGTGTGATAAAGTGCACCTTATAATGGCTGGTGGTTATGACGAACGCGTCGCAGAAAACAAGGAGCATTTCCTTGAGCTGAAACTTCTCTGCGACAAGCTTGGTGTGACGGATGATGTCACATTTCTGCGTTCATTTAGCGATTCTCAGAAACTAACCCTTCTTCGCTATAGCGACTGTTTACTCTACACACCTGATAACGAGCATTTCGGTATCGTACCCATTGAGGCGATGTTTATGAAGTGTCCGGTAATAGCGTGTAGCAGTGGTGGTCCACTAGAAACTGTAGTTGATGGTAAAACTGGTTTCCTGCGAGAGGGTAGGCCAGATCTGTTTGCTGAAGCTATGGACAGAATAGTCGAGGATATAAAACTAGCTAAAAAGCTAGGAGAGGCAGGAAGAAAACATGTTGAAGACAAATTCTCTTTCAAAACTTTCACAGATCAGCTTGATCAAGTGGTCACGGATCTTTTGAAGTAATGTTTCAGGGGCGTGTAAACATTTAGCCATGTTATTTAGTTCTGCCGGTTAGAAGGTTCTCGGCCCATTCTCCATAATTTATCTAGATGTAAATGGAGGATGAGCCTGGCATGTTCATCCCTGTTTGGCGCCATATAACCTTCCTTGTGTTGGTTCACCATAAAACCCCAATTCATTTCAATTTCCTTTTGTATGTACATATACTGAAAGGATAAAGAATTTCCGCTATTTATTGTATGTACAATATGCTGCTATTAATCGAATGGTTCATGGCTACGTAAGATATTTCCTGTTGGAAAAAAGGCTAAAACAACATGTAACACAGCAAATGGTATTCCAGCAAAATTTCATTATTGACAAGAGTACGCGTTTGGCGCAAACTTGGGATGCAAAATTTTGCAAACTCTTTACGTTAAATACAGTACCGAACTGGCTCAATTTTCAATGCGGAACTTTAACATTTATAAATTTCTTGTTACAACGTGTACTGTGATTAAAACGTCTACAACATCACAGTTGTGTCCTTTCTCCAACTAACTGCAACTCTTTTTATTTACAAAACATCTTGAGATTTCCTCGAAATATATATCGATTTAATTGTGCAGTATATACAATATATAGCGGAAATTCCCGTGTTTCTTTTTCCTTTCACTATAAGTATTTGGCTGTCATGTATTATAATTACAAATGCTTTTTGCTTATTTTATATTATACTTATTTAATAATTGTACGGTACTATGTGGGATGAATGAATCTCTGACACACATGGTGTACCTTTGACTTGGAAAATAAAGTGTCCGTATTTATAAAGGTGTCCAGAGCCGTGTTAACATTTAGGAATGTTTGAATTGAATTGAATTGGATTTTATAGTCGCACCAACAGCTAAGGTCATATGACAACTTTCCAGCTTCCACTGGTGGAGGAAGACCCCAGGTGCCCCTCCGGGCAATTTTCGTGCACGGGCGGGCACCTGGGTAGAACCACCAACGTTCCAGGAATGTTTGAAGTAATATTTGTTGGCCAATCTTAACATTTAAACTATGGACAATCTGAAAGAGTATTACGATGACACCAAATACAAATGACTGAAAGCCATCTTTATGTTTCATATGAAATGTGCATAGACTTATGTGCATTCAATTTAACCTCATGTTCCCTTTGGTTTAATTATGAAAATGTTTGGTCTGGACATTTTAATGACTGGGTTTTTGTTATTATATCATTGCCCGTGTGGTTCCCGGGCAAAGAATAGGGCCACTGCAGATCCCGTTAGAGGGGGTAGGAAGATTGGTAGAACCCCACAAATACATGTTCATTTTATCATTTTTTGTTTATGCTCATTAAAGGTCTTCGTCATGACCCATGTATTGTTTCAGGTGCAGAAAAACAATAAACATGGCTCCAGCATAAATGGAGTGTCTGCTATAGAATTTGCTGCAGGTGAGAAGATTCGAGGCCCATTCTCCATATTTTATCTCAATGTAAATGGAGGATGAGCCTGGCATGTTCATTTTGTTAGGCGCCATATAACCTTTCATTTGTTGGTGTGCCTTAAAACCCAATTCAATTCCAAAGTTATTATATCATATCATGGGGTTCATATTACTAGCTGTTGTATTTATATAATTCAGTAAAAGTGTACTTGAAACTGATTGTAGCCTTAAATCATGATATAAATTAATATCGATGACTAGACGATTCATCAAGGCGAGACATCTGTATCACTTTGGTGCAGCGGTGGCGACGGCAGCTGCAACATTGACATAAACCGTTCTAATATCTTCAAAATTTCTTGGGGCCCCCGTTCGGTCACGGGGCAAAGAATAGGGCCACTGCAGATCCCTTTGGAGGGGTAGGCAGAGGGGTAGAATCCCCCAAAATCATGTTCATTTTATCATTTTTTGTTCATGCTCATTAAAGGTCTTCATCATGATTCAATAGAATTTGCAGCAACTCTGCAGTTCAGGGTGAGAAGGTTCTAGGCCCATTTTCCATATTTTATCTCTATGTACATTGAAGATGAGCCTGGCATGTTCATGCCTATTAGGCGCCATATAACCTTTTCATGTGTTGGTGCGCCTTAAAACCCTAATTCAATTCAATTCAAAATTTCTTATCATTCAGACTTTTTATATGTCTTCAGTATCGTCATGGCCACTCAAACACAAGTTCCGTAACAACGTTTTGCAATTTTAACAGAATTATTGACCTTATAGGCGACACTGCCGTCAGATGGACGTCCTTGTTTGGATTTGGATCGACACCCATAATTTTTCCGGATTGCCTCCAGTCTGTTGGACCAACTTAAAAGGAAAATTTGTAGGGACTTTTTTCATCGGGATGTAGGGAAACAGCAAACCAACAATTTTTTATGGTCGGCCTTAATCATGTCTGAAGTAATGTTTGAGGAGAAACTATAAACATTGAAACAAGTTTAAAGTAATGGTTTAATGGGACCAGTGTTTAAGCTGCACATGGTGATGCAGATTTTAACAACATTCTTCATATATTGCAGTGTAATGCTACGCTAACTACGCAATTAGACTATTACGCAATTATTTGCAAATCATACTTGTATTTTAGAACTAGAAATATAAGCAGTACGATGGAATAAACCAATCGGCATTCAAGTAAATGTCAAGTCAATGCAAATTTTGTACTATTTTAGAAGATGAGTTTCTTTTTATGTTAAATTTTTCTGTATGTATTCCAATGTATTGAAATAACAAGATTAAAATTGACCAAAATGCAGAAATTTATTTTTAATTCATAATGTCAAAAAGATATTAGAAATGTTGCTGTTTTATTAGAAATTTTTAAGAGCTATGCCATTAAAACATACCCGGGAGCAAGGTAGGCAATTTGATAAACATCTATGGGTGAACCCTACCGGTATTTACCGAAACTGGGTCATTAAAACAATGCTGCATCTATGGGTGGGTGTGCAATTTCAAAAGTGCCTTCCGAGATCCCATGCCCCAGTCCCATTTGGTTCCGGGGCAAAGAATAGGGCCACTGCAGATCCCGTTGGAGGGGTAGAACCCCCCAAAATTCATGTTCATTGTATTATTTTTTGTTCATGCTGCATTGTTTCAGGTGCCATCTCGCTCAAATCACTAGAGCAGTGGCAGAAAAACAATAAACGTGGCTCCAGCGTAAATGGAGTGTCTTCAATAGAATTTGCTGCAGTTCTGCAGGTGAGAAGGTTCTAGGCCCATTCTCCGTATTTCATCTCGATGTACATAGAGGATGAGCCTGGCATGTTCATTCCTGTTAGGCACCATATAACCTTTCATGTGTTGGTGCGCTTTAAAACCCCAATTCAAATGAATTTTTCTGTATCAAGCTACAGAATTTTTACAGCTTATGCCGTGGTCCGTCGTCCATTTGTCTGTAAACCTTTTTTTTTTTGGCGACTACTCCTCTGAAACTACATGACGAATTGTCATGAAACATCACAGGAATGTTGCTCGTGATGTAGAGTTAATCCTAGCAAAAATTCAGGGCCCCGTTTTATGAAACAACTTACGACCATTTTGATCGTAAATCAATTTCTTAAATGCTTCACTATCAATTACAACTTTCAAATAGATGTAATTTCATTTCATTTTCTTATACTTGTGATATTTCTGCACTACGTGCACACATAATTGTCTGCATTGAATGATTATGTGAAAATAAGTAATCGATTTTAAAATTTGAGACTTATTGTAAGTTGTTTAATAAAACAGGGCCCAGGTCGGCCAGAAATTGAAGCTGGCCGCCATGGCTAAAAATAAATTTTGAAAATGTGATTTTGTGGTGACTACTGCTCAAAAACCGTAAGCGATATTGATTTTGAACCTTTACCAAAATGACTGGCAAGACATGTAGTTGATCCTAACCAAAGTTCATTTTGATTGGATGTCATACATGGCTGTCAGGTTGGCCGGAAATTCAAGATGGCCACCACGGCTAAAAATAGATTTTAAAAATGCGATTTTGTGCCAACTACTTCTCAAAAACCGTGATATTGATTTGGAATCTTTACCAAATTGACTGGCACGACATGTAGTTGATCCTAACCAAAGTTAATTTTGATTGGATGTCAAACATGGCCACCAGCGGCCATGTTTGTTTACATAGAGTAATATAGGAAAAACTTGGGCCATTTTTGGTGACATCGAGTTATATAGGAAAAACTTGTGACGACTACTCCTCTAGAACTACTTGTTGGAATTTCATGGAACTTGACTGGAATGTTGCTCTTGATGTCTAGTTGATCCTAATAACATTTCAGGTGAGCCAGAAATTCAAGATGGCCGCCATGGCTAAAAAGAGATTTTTACAAATTTGTAGCGACTACTTCTTGAAAACTATAAGTGATATTGATATGGGACTTTTTCTAAAATGATCAGCATGACATGATGTTGATACATGTTAAAAAATATTTTGATTCGACATTAAACATGGTTGCCAGCAGCCATCTTTGTTTATAAAGAGTTATATATAAAATCTTGTAATGACTACTCTGAAACTACTCGACAGATTTTCATGAAACTTTACAGTATTGCTGATCTAGCTATCAGTAGAGCTTCAAGGTCATTGACCTCTTGTTAATTAATAATGTCAAAAAGAAATTAGAAATGTTGTTTGATTAGAAATCTTTTAAGGGCTATGCAATTATAACATACCCGGGACCCCAGGTAGCCGGGTAGGCAATTTAATAAACATCTATGGGTGAACCCTATTTACCGAAATTGGGTCATTTAAACTTAATGTTGCATCTATGCTGGGTGTGCAATTTCAAAAGTGCCTTCCTGAGATCCCATGTACATGTATGTTTTAATGGAATAGCCCTGATAAACGAAATAAATATTTGTTTGCCAATAATTAGTTCACATACTATGCTTCTGTTTTGGTTCTTATGGTTTCAGTGGGTAATTACTAGAAAACATTTTTTAAAAAGGAGTTATTGCCGAGTACTATAATTTAACAGCGCAAAGCGGTATATTGTGTACAAATGTAATTGTACCCCCACTTTCACAAAGTGAAGCGAGGGCTATACAGAAATCATGTGCGTAACACATTTTTGTCCCACCGAAGCATTGTGGATGTTGTGGTTTTAGCGTCTGCCTTGCATTCGGGAGGTCGTGGGTTTGAGTACCCTGACCGCGTCCTACCAGACTTTAAAAATGGAGTAGTCACTTGTAACCCTTGCCTGACGAGCAAATAATGGGTAGTGCTATCACTGATTGACCAGTGTCAGAATAATGTGACTGGGGGGTATTATGTCTACTACAGCATGGTATTCCAGTGTCGCAGCACTATAAAGAAACCATTGCATTCGCTGCTTCAAGTAGACGTATCATCACATCACACACAAACACACAGATAAAAAGTCCAGAATCAAAAGGACGCCAGTCGTAGGTGGCCAGACTATAATCCTTAGAAATACACACACACAACACACACACACACACACACACACACATTTTTGTCCCATTGCGTCGCGTAACACTTTATTACTAACATTTCTCAAACAGTTTTAAATGGGTTGTTACCAAACTTCATATACTCCTAAAAACTATACTCCTAAAAACTGATAACCTTATGTCCCTCTACATCACCCATGGTTGATTGCCTAATTTAATAATAAGCGGTGGTAAAAGACGTTATTGCATCATGATAGAATGCTAAAGTATTTATGGGTTAGATAGTATTTTAGCAGTCTTTGTAAAATAAAGGCTCATGAAATGGAGCAAAGATGAAATGGAGCAAAGATAAGCCTGTGCCTTGGTATTCACGGCACACTAAAATACCTATACCACGTGCAATTCATGCCCTCATTGTACTTTCCCTTAGCGTCGGATGGGGATGTAAACCGGGCGGTCCCATTTATCGGTCTATCCTCCAAGCACGTTAAAGAACCATAGGAATCTATTCGATAATAAGAGTAGGGCAGGTTCCCGGATTCCTATGTTTCCTTCCCCTCTCTCTGGGACAGCACTAAATAACCTATTGATGAGCCGTTAAACAACATTCAATTGAATTGAATTGAATGTTGTTTAATTTTTAAATGACCCAAAAAACATATTTCTCATGCGAGCATGTGCGTCTTGGTCTCTTCAAGTAAGACACCTCTAAGTGAATAAGACAAAGAAAATAAAGCCTGTGTCGGGTTGTTAATATAATATAATAGTTAAGATTGCGATCTAAATTGAATTCTGTACTTTGAATGTTAGTCCTGTTTTGTAAAAAAATTATATTCTCATGGGCTACCGGTATTTGCAGAATTTAGTTTTTAGCTCTACTGGTCAGAGATCAGCAGAGCTTATGCCGTGGTGCGGTGTCCGTCTGTCCGTAAACTTTTTTTTTGTAGCGACTACTCCTCTGAAACTACTGAATGGATTTTCATGAAACTTTACAGAAATGTTGCCCATGAAGTCTAGTTGATCCTAGCAAAAAATTCATGTTGATGTGAAATCAAACAAAGATGGCCACCAAATCTATAAATAGATTTTTTAAAAAACAAGTTTGTAGCAACTACTGATGAAAACTCTTAAGTGATATTGATATGGGACTTTTTCTAAAATGGTCAGCATGACATGATGTTGATCCTTGTCGAAAATCGTTTTATCGTTTAGATTTGACGTTAAACATTGGTTTACATAGTTATATAATGAAAACTTGTAGAGACTACTCCTCTGAAACTACTTGACGGATTTTCATGAAACTTCACAGGAATGTTGCTCTTGATGTCTAATTGATCCTAGCAAAATTTCAGGTTGGCCGGAAATTCAAGATGGCCGTCACGGCTAAAAAATAAAGTTTCAAAAAACAAGTTTGTAGCGACTCCTTCTTGAAAACTATAAGTGGTATTGATATGCGTCTTATCCTAAAATGATCAGTACGACATGATGTTGATCCTTGTCGAAAATTATTTTGATTCAACGTTAAACATGGCTGCCAGCGGCCATCTTTGTTTACATAGAGTTATATAATGAAAACTTGTAGCTAGTGTTGGGAATCGGCTGAAAATCCACGATCGATCATCAGAACATTTAACCGACCGATGATCGATCATTAATCGATTAAACATGGCTGCTATGAAAGACAAGCGTTAGCCTTTTCCAGACTATAATGAAAAAAAGAATCACTTTTCAAGTATGTTCTGGCAGTAAAGGAACTGAATGAAACACAATTATATTTTAAAAAATAAGTTGTGATGCCCACTATAAACATGTGATTACTTGTTACAAAATTTTAACTCATATTATTTTCTTGTAAATTTTAGTACAATAGAATGAAATAAGCCATAATTTTCAACAACCGAGTAAGGTCGATCATGAAAAATTGTAATCAAATCAAAGGCATAACTGATCGATGATCGATCAAATCAATTAATCGGAACAACACTACTTGTAGCGACTACTCCTCTGAAACTACTCCTCTACAGATTTTCATGAAACTTCACACGAATGTTGCTCTTGATGTCCAATTGATCCTAGCAAAACTTCAGGTCGGCCGGAAATTCAACATGGCTGCCACGGCTAAAAATAGATTTTCAAAAAGCAAGTTTGTAGCGACTACTTCTTGAAAACTATGTGATATTGATATGGGACTTTTTCTAAAATGATCAGCATGACATGTTGTTGGTCCTTGTCGAAAATCGTTTTGATTCGATGTTAAACATGGCTGTCAGTGGCCATCTTTGTTTACATAGAGTTATATAATGAAAACTTGTAGCGACTACTCCTCTGTAACTACTCGACGGATTTTCATGAAACTTCACAGGAATGTTGCCCTTAATGTCTAATTGATCCTTGTCGCTAGATGACTCTAGTGGTTGGGGCTAACTCAGGAAAGAATCAATGACGGTGAATGCATTAACATAAATTTAATGCAACTTTTAAAATATGATAAATATATATACAATTATCTAAAAAAACAAGCGAATACACAGATGAAATATGAAAAGAATGTTCTCATAAACGTTTAAGATGTTCTTAGTATTGTACCAAATACTGAATGTGTCGACTGATTAAATATGACACTAAAGTGTTGTTAAAGTTATAACAATGTTGATCTATGATCTAGTGCGATAACTGTGATGTGCGAGAGCTCGTGAAGATGATGATGCGCGAATCCAATGGGTGATTGTCATCAAATACCTTCTATAATGGTTGATGACGCGATATGTATGATGATTAACCTCCACTGAGGTTGTGGATGATGTTCCTCCAGTGAGGACTGATAACGGGCCCACCTCGTGTCCCGGGGGTTGTCGCTACTAGAACCTGGCCATGCTGCACAGGTACGGGGACCGTCTCCACCGCTCTTAACGTTATGCGTTGAAGCTTAGCTCCACTCCGGAAGGCTTACATCCACACCTGGCTGGCTTAGATCCAATCCTGGATGGCTTTGGCTGTAATTATACATACGTTTTAGATGTCGGTTGATAAACATAACAATCTTGCATAATTATCATTACCCAAACAAATTATTTAATAAATATATGTAAGCTGTACTAATGATAAGTAGTAGTGTATACATATTCTACAACGCCATGTATATGACATGTACGTCGCTGTTAACCAATGCCCCTAATACATGTAATATACACCGTTATCAAATCAATCGTATATTACACTCACTGAGTTATGCATGCACACATGTATGTCAACTAATGACCACATTATACAACGCTATGCATATGCGTCGAACATTTATACTAGTCCCTCATCTCATTGTTAACTAATGTTAACAATCGTGTATTACAATCACTGAGTTATACGCCAACGTTAACTAATGCACCTATTACCCACTGTTGTCAAATTAATATTGTTTTACAATTAATGATCAATTACAATAATTACATCTAATAAAGTAACTTCAAAATCATATGCTAGTCTCAAGTTATGTTTGAGAAACATAAAGCTAACCGGATGCCGTAACCGCCAACCAAGATGGCGCCGCCCGCTGAATACAAATGTACGATAAAAGTTAATAAAATAAATACTGACCACATATTGCCTGTGAATTTTGCCGTCCAACTCCTGCTCCAAACAAAGCAACTATCAAGCAATCCCGGCCAGAACTAGAAGACAATGGATTTTATAGCAAACGTTACCCCCAAACCATTATTTCCCACGTTCAGTCCGTGACATACGTGGCTAAATTCGCAGTATTAAAATCTACACAAAAGGACCCTTACACAATTTTGCCTTTCAAGGGAGATAGACCTATACTTTTACATGCATTAGCACAAAACTAAACTTATTAAACGGCGCTTCCGTCGGCCACTTAAAATGTGCACGGTTTTCCATGTTACCTGAATATATCATGAACATTGTGAATTTGGTTCAACTAAACAATGAATTAGGGTGTAACTAACATGTGCTAACAAGAGCTATGTACGACCAATATGCTCTACCCGTGACATTTTGTGACAATCCTAGCAAAATTTCAGGTCAGCCGGAAATTCAAGATGGCCGCCATGGCTAAAATAGATTTTCAAAATACAAGTTTGTAGCGACTACTTCTTGAAAACTATAAGTGATATTGATATGGACTTTTTCTAAAAATGATCAGTATGACGTGATGTTAATCCTTGTTTACATAGAGTTATGTAATGAAAACTTGTAGCGACTACTCCTCTGGAACTATTTGACGGATTTTCATGAAACTTCACAGGAATGCTGAACTAGCTATCAAAACCCGCGAAATGACGACGAAATTACACTTCAAAGTCATTTATCAAAACACTATCCAGGTGTTCAGGTCTTATAATAATGTACTGATTAAAAGTAAAGGTTGATGAACAAGTTCTTAAAATATCTGATTGAATATGCCCCGTTTGGTCACGGGTCGGGGCAAAGAATAGGGCCACTGCAGATCCCTTTAGAGGGGTAGAATCCCCCCAAATTCATGTTCATTTTATCATTTTTTGTTCGTGTTCATTAAAGGTCTTTATCATGATCCCTGCTTTGTTTCAGGTGCCATCTCGCTCACATCAAAAGAGCAGTGGCAGAAAAACAATAAACGTGGCTCCAGCCTAAATGGAGTTTCTACGATAGAATATGCTGCAGTTCAGGGTGAGAAGGTTCTAGGCCCATTTTCCATATTTTATCTCCATGTACATGGAGGATGAGCCTGGCATGTTCATGCCTGTAAGGCGCCATATAACCTTTCATGTGTTAGTGTGCCTTAAAAGCCAGTTCAATTCAATTGTTGTGACCCCAGTACCTCCCACATACTGGGCAGATGCTCTACCATGCAGTCTGTAAAGGAGAGGAAGCAGTTCAAATGAACTTGAAGAGAAGATGCGCATAATGTTTTGGTCTGAACAGATTCCCCCACCCCCTCCAACCCCACACACACACACCGTTGCCTGATGAGCAAAATGAAGACTATAGCAACAGGCTCCATCAAGACTTCTATCTTTTTGTGGGAATAATTTATAATGTATCATCTCTTAATATATGTCGAGTCAAATTTTGACAAACATGCGTCAAAATTAAAAATGGCCACCACAGTAAATGTGTTGAACAAATTAAGATTTGAAAGTTACTGGACATATGATTAAGTGTTCGTTTCCTTTTAAAGCCTGGCAGGATCTTTTTGATCACTAAACCTGTCAGAATTCTATTTTGAGCGAGAAATTTCAAAATTCAAGATGGCTACCAATTTAACAAAATCAAGTTTTAAAAAATTCCGCACACTTGAGTAGATAAACCTTGACAAGAAAGTCTGAAATTTAAACGTTTGTTTTAATAAGATCTCAGATGAGCTTGATGACCAAAACCGATGCATGCATTGGAACTGCCAACATGGCATGTTATGGAATTCAACAAGGAATACTGTTTAGCCATCTTGGCATGTAGCCTTGCCAATATACAGAGATGCCCATTTAAATCATCCTTTTTTCTTTTTTTTACCTACAGTAGTTGTTTTAAACTGCTTTTGCATAAAATACCATGCCGTGGTGCGTCGTCCGTCTGTCTGTCTGTAAACTCTTTTTTTTGTGGCGACAACTTCAGTAAAACTACTCGACGGATATTCATGAAACTTCACAGGAATGTTGCTCTTGATGTCTGGTTGATCCAAGCAAAAATTCAAGACCGTTGGTACGCCTTAAACCCCAATTCAGTTCAATTCAAGACGGCCACCATGGCTAAATATAGATTTTAAAAATGCGATATTGTGGCGTCTACTCAAAATCCGTAAGTGATATTGATTTGGAACTTTTACCAAAATGACTGGCAGGACAAGTTGATCCTAACCAAAGTTCATTTTGATTGGATGTCAAACATGGCTGCCAGCAGCAATCTTTGTTTACTTAGAGTTTATCTAGTAAAAATGTGTAGCCACTACTCCTTTGAAACTACTTGTTGGAATTTCATGGAACTTGGCAGGAATGTTACTCTTGATGTCTAATTGATCTTTGACAAAATTTCAGGTCAGTAGGAAATTCAGGATGGCCGCCACGGCTAAAAATATATTTTAAAAGTGCCATATTGTGGCGACTACTTCTCGAAAACCGTAAGAGATATTGAATTGGAACCTTTGCCCAAATGACTGGTGCGGCATGTACTAACCAAATTCATTTTGATTCGATGTCAACATAAGTGATATTGATATGGGACTTTTTCTAAAATGATCAGCATGACATGATGTTGGTCATTGTCAAAAATCATTTTCATTCAACATTAAACTGGCTGGTTACATAGAGTTATATCATAGAGTTATATTAGTAAAAACTTGTAGCGACTACTCCTCTGTCTGTGGCGACTACGATGTCGGATTGATCCTAGCAATATTTCAGGTCGGAGGGAAATTCAAGATGGCCACCACGGCTAAAAATAGTTTTTAGCTCTACTGGCCGAAGGCCAGCAGAGCTTATGGGATGCCGAGTTCTCCATCGTCCGTCGTCAACTTTTGTCTCGTTAAGACGATAGGGCCTTCATTTTTCATCCGATCTTTACCATACTTTAACAGGTTGTTAAAATCAATGAAAGCTCGGATGATTTCGATAACCAGCCAGATCGGACAAGTAACAGCAGAGTTATGGCCCTTGATTTAGTTAAAAATGCTATACTGCTGTATTTTGCCTCAAGACGATACCTTCATTTTTCATCCTATCTTTACCAAACTTTACCACATTGTTAATATCAATGAAAGCTTGGACAAGTTTGATAACCAGCCAGATCAGACCAGTAACAGCGGAGTTATGGTCCTTGATTAGTTAAAAATGCTATATTGCTATATTTTTCCTCGTTAAGACGATAGGGCCTTTGTTTTTCATCCTATCGTTACTAAACTTTACCACATTGTTAATATCAATGAAAGCTCGGACAAGTTCGAAAACCAGCCATATCGGATTAGTAAAAGCGGAGTTATGGCCCTTGATTTAGTTAAAAATGCCATATTTTGCCTCTGTAAGACGATAGGGGCTTCATTGTTCATCCGATCTTTACCAAACTTTATCAGATTGTTAATGTCGTTTAAAGCTCAAACAAGTTCGAAAACCAGCCAAATTGGACCAGTAACAGCGGAGTTGTTGCCCTTGATTTAGTTAAAAATGCTATATTTTGACTCGTTAAGACGATAGGGGCTTCATTGTTCATCCGATCTTTACCGATTGTTAATATCAATGAAAACTCGGATAAGTTCGAAAACCGTTCATATCGGACTAGTAACAGCGGAGTTATGGCCCTTGATTTAGTTCAAATTATATATTTTGCCTCGTTAAGATTTTTCATCTGATCTTTACCAAACTTTATCAGAATGTTAATGTCTATGAAAGCTTGGTCAAGTTCGAAAACCAACCAGATCGAACCAGTAACAGTGGAGTTATGGCCCTTGATTTTGTTAAAAATGCTATAATTTGCCTCGTCATACGATGGGGCCTTCATTTTGCATCTGATCTTTGTCAAACTTTAGCAGATTTTATGACTCTCTTTTATATTATTATTATTTTTTTTTTATTAATATTTTTTTTTTTAATTGTTTTTGTTAATATATATATATATATATATATATATATATATATTTTTTTTTTAATTATTATTTGTAAAAATTTTAATTATTATTATTATTATTTGTTGTGTTAGCCAGTAGAGCGTCCACAGGGCCTCCTGGGCCTCTTGTTTTAAAAAAAGTTTGTATGTATGGTGCATTACATCATTTTTAACCCATTTAAGGTTATATATGACGGTCGGCTTTTTGTGGTGGAGGCAGACCACCCACTTTTCCTGGGTATAACCAGTACTGTACACCTCCCGCCATCCGTAAGAATCGACACTTCCTCACAAGTCGAGCTCCCAGTGGGAGTCGAACCTGCAGTGGTGAGAGAAAAGAGTTTGTAGTGACTACGTGATGTTGATCCTTGTCGAAAATTATTTTCCAGCGGCCATCTTTGTTTACACAGAGTTATATAATAGAAACTTGTAGCGACTACTCCTTCGAAACTGCTCGACGGATTTCATGAAACTCCACAGGAATATTGCTCTTGATGTCTAGTTAATCCTTGCAAAATTTCAGGCTGCCACGGCTAAAGTATATTTAAAAAAAAAGAGAACAATTTGTAGCAACTACTTCCTGAAAACTTTAAGTGATATTGATATGGGACTTTTTCTTAAATGATCAGCATGACATGATGTTGATCCTTGTCAAATATTATTTGATTCAACGTTAAACATGGCCACCAGCGGCCATCTTGGTTTACATAGAGTTGTACAATAAAAACTTGTAGCATACTAATAATGGTTCTACTACTCCTGCTACCACTATTACGACTACTATTGCTCCTCCTGCTGATGCTACTACTACAACTGCTGCTGCTACTAATGCTGCAACTACTGTTACTACTACTACTCTGGGGTGAGTAGTGTTCACTAGGGCGATTAATTTCACTACAGCTCACTCTGGGGTGAGTAATGTTCACTAGGTGGGTACGGGTACATGGGTACGGGTACATCACTCTGGGGTGAGTAGTGTTCACTAAGGTGAGGAGTTAGGGAGAGTAATTTTCATCAGGGTGAGAAGTGTTAACTATCTCACTCTGGTTTGAGTAGTGTTCACTAGGAAGGTGTTCACTAGGGCGATTAATTTCACTACAGCTCACTCTGGGATGAGTAGTGTTCACTAGGGTGAGTAGTTAGGGAGAGTAATTTTCCACTAGGGTCAGTAGTGTTCACTAGGGTGAGTACATCTCACTCTGGGATGAGTAGTGTTCACTAGGAAGGTGTGCACTACGGCGATTAATTTCACTCTGGGGTGAGTAATGTTCACTAGGTGGGTACATCACTCTGGTGAGTAGTGTTCACTAGGGTGAGTAGTTAGGGAGAGTAATTTTCATTAGGGTGAGTAGGTAGTGAGTACATCTCATTCTGGGGTGAGAAATGTTCACTAAGGTGATTTGTTAGGGCGAGTAATTTTCATTATGGTAATTTTCTTTATGGTGATTAATTTCACTACAGCTCACTCTGGGGTGAGTAGTGTTCACTAGGTGGGTACATCACTCTTGGGTGAGTAGTGTTCACTAGGGTGAGTAGTTATGGAGAGTAATTTTCATTAGGGTGAGTAGGTAGTGAGTACATCTCATTATGGGTAGGGCGATTAATTTCACTACAGCTCACTCTGGGATGAGTAGTCTTCACTAGGGTGAGTAATTAGGAGAGTACTTTTCACTAGGTTGAGTAGTGTTCACTAGGGTGAGTAGTGTTCACTAGGATGGGTACATCTCACTACAGCTCTCTAGGATGGGTAGTGTTCACTAGAACGGTGTTCATTAGAGCAAGTACATCTCACTACAGCTCACTCTGGGGTGAGTAGTGTTCACTAGGGTGAGAATATCTCAATCTGGGGGGTGAGTAGTGTTCACTAGTGAGATGTACTCATCCTAGTGAACACGACACCCTATAGACAGCTGTAGTAAGATGAACTCACCCTAGTGAACACTACTCACCCCCGGAATGAGGTGTATTCACCCTAGTGAACACCACTCACCCCAGAGTGAGCTGTAGTGAAATGTACTCACGCTAGTGAACACCATCCTAGTGAACACTACTCCAGAATGAGATGTGAATGAGCTGTACTCCGCCTAGTGAGAGATGCAGTGAGATATATTCACCCTAGTAAACACTACACACCATAGAGAGAGCTGTAGTGAGTACTCAACCTAGTGAACACCATCACCAAGAACACTACTCACCCTAGAGGGAGATGTACTCACCCTAGTGAACAACACTCCCCCCAGAGTGAACTGTACTCGCCCTAATGAACACCATCCTAGTGAACACTACTCACCCTAGAGTGAGATTTACTCAACCCTATGAACACTACTGACCCAACTGAGCTGTTCACAGCCTAGTGAACGCTACTCACCCTAAAAAGAGCTGTAGTGCGATGTAGTCACCCTAGTGAACACAACTCACCCTAGAGAGAGAGCTGTAGTGAGATTTACTCAACCTAGTGAACACCATCCTAGTGAACACTACTCAACCCCAGAATGAGATGTACTCACCCTAGTGAACACTACTCACCCTATAGAGAGCTGTTGTAAGATGTACTCACACTAGTGAACACTACTCACCCCAGAGTGAGCTGCACTCACCCTAGTGAACACCATCCTAGTGAACACTACTCACCCCAGAATGAGATGTACTCACCGTAGTGAACACTACCCATCCTAGAGAGCTGTAGTGAGATGTTCCCATCCTAGTGAACACCATCCTAGTGAACACTACTCACCCTAGAGAGGTGTAGTGAGATGTACTCACCCTAGTGAACACTAACCGTCCCAGAGTGAGCTGTAGTGAGATGTACTCACCCTGATGAACACCATCCTAGTGAACACTACTCACCTTAGAGACGTCAAGTGAGACATACTCACCTTAGTGAACACAACACACCCTAGAGAGCTGTAATGAGTACTCACCCTAGTGAACACTACGCACCCTAAAGGGAGATTGACTCACCCTAGTGAACACCCTCCTAGAAAACACTACGCACCCTAATGTACTCGCCCTAGTGAACACGACTCGCCCCAGAGTGAGCTGTAGTGAGATGTACTCACCCTAATGAACACCATCCTAGTGAACACTACTCACCCCAGAGTGAGATGTACTCACCGTAGTGAACACTACCCATCCTAGAGAGCTGTAGTGAGATGTACCCATCCTAGTGGGGGTGCATGTGACGGTGTGTTTGCAGTGGTTGTATTCTACCCCGGCAACCACACAGGGTTGGACAAGCTAGATATCAAAAACGTATACAGAGACAATAAACAAAATCTTATATGAACTTAATGGTATATGAACTTAATGGTAAAACGTTACTATATAAATGTGTACAAAAACATAAGAAAAACATGCATTAAAATTATATACAAGGTATTTTGCCTTCGACTTATTATAATACATGTAGTGTGTCGGACTCAAATCGCTTAAGTTTTCGTAGTTTCGCTATAAAATGGACACATAAACAAGAGGCCCAAGAGGACGCTCTACTGGCTAATATGGCTCTTATAACATCAATGAAGCGAGGGACTACCATTTACGTTTTTTTGAAAGTTTCGGGCAAAAAACAGTTTATATATAAGGGCCATAACTAAAGAATCTGTTTATATACAAGGGCCATAACTAAAGAATCTGTTAAAGTTTGGTAAAGATCAAATGAAAAATGAAGGCCCTACCATATATAGCACTTTTTAACTAAATCAAGAGCCATAACTCCTCTGTTATTGGTCCAACATAGAGCTGGAAAAAAAAATGAGAAAATTTTTTATATAAAAAAAAAAAAATTTAAAAAATTTAAAAAATTAAAAAAGAGTCCCAAGAGGGTCTGATGACTACTTGTATGATCTTGTATGATGTGTTTAAAAAACATAAACATGATAGAGGCCAACCCAAGAAACATGTTTCCTATATATATAAACTCTATGTAAACCTTGGGTTATCGTGGCGGCCATTTTGAATATTTTACAACGAAAAATACAAACTTGATAAGAGGCCAACAACAGGAACATGCACATGATATTTAACTAGAATGGAACAAGTGAAATATGTTGTTTGATAAATATCCTTAAATTTGACCTAAGTTTAGCCATGGATGACTGGAGGCCCCAAAAACGCAAATCTGATGGAACAAGTGAAATATGTTGTTTGATAAATATCCTTAAATTTGACCTAAGTTTAGCCATGGTGGCCATCATGGATGACTGGAGGCCCCAAAAACGCAAATCTGATGGGGACTAACCCAAAGATCATTGTGATTAAGTTTCATCAAAATTCTTCAAGCTGTTTCAGAGAAGATGTCATTTTTAACGTTTTCCTATATAACTCGTATGTAAACTTTGGGTCGCTGTGGCGCCCATTTTGATTATTCGACGATAACGAAAAACACAAACTTAATAGAGGCCAACCCAAGAAACATGTATATGATATTTCGGTAGAATGGAATCATTGGTTTCGTCGGAGATGTCGTTTGAAACTTACTTAAATTTGACCTAGTTTCAGCCATGGTGGCCATCTTGGATGACTGGCGGCCGCGAAAAGCACAAATCTGAGAGGGACTATCCCAAATATCGTTGTGCTTAAGTTTCATCAAAATCTTTCAGGCGGTTTCAGAGAAAATGTAATTTTTAATCTTTTCCTATATAACTCTAAACTTTGGGTCGCCGTGATGGCCATTTTGATTATTTGAGGCCTCAAAAACGCAAATCTGAGGGGGACTAACCCAAAGATCATTGTGATTAAGTTTCATCAAAATCCTTCAAGCAGTTTCAGAGAAGATGTAATTTTTAATGTTTTCCTATATAACTCTATGTAAACTTTGGGTTGCTGTGGCGGCCATTTTGATTATTCGACGATAACGAAAAACACAAACTTAATAGAGGCCAACCCAAGGAACATGTATATGATATTTCACAAGAATGATCAAATGGAATAATGGAATAAGTGGTTTCGGAGGAGGTCGTTTGAAATTTCCTTAAATTTTACCTAGTTTTAGCCATGGCGGCCATCTTGGATGACTGGCGGCCGCGAAAAACACAAATCTGAGAGGGACTATCCCAAATATCATTGTGATTAAGTTTCATTAAAATCCTTCAAGCGGTTTCAGAGAAGATGTCATTTTTAACCTTTTCCTATATAACTCTATGTAAACTTTGAGTCGCCGTGGCGGCCAATTTGATTATTCGACGATAACGAAAAACAAAAAGTCGATAGAGGCCAAACCAAGGAACATGTATATATGATATTTCAGTAGAATGGAATCAGTAGTTTCGGAGGAGATGTCGTTTGAAATTTCCTTACATTTGACCTAGTTTTAGCCATGGCGGCCATCTTGGATGACTGGCGGCCGCGAAAAACAAAAATCTGAGAGGGGCCCTCCCAAGTAACATTGTGGTGAAGTTTCATTAAAATCCTGCAAGCGGTTTCAGAGAAGATATTGATTTTATAAAATTGCTAAAGGACGGACAGACAAAAAGTGATTGCATAAGCCCTACTGGCCAGTAGAGCTAAAAATGGCAAACTGAATTGGGTTTTAAGGCGCACCAATACATAAAAGGTTATATGGCGCCTAAAGAATGCTAGGATCATTTAGACATCAAGAGCAACATTCTTGTGAATTTTCATGAAAATCCGTCAAGTAGTTTTAGAGGAGTAGTCGCTACAAGTTATTATCTCTACTGATCAAAGATCAGCTTATGCCGTGGTGTGATGTCTGTCATCCTTCTGTCTGTCCGAAAAACCTTTTGGCGGCGACCACTCCTCTGAAACTGCTGGATGGACTTTCATGAATCTTTACAGGAATGTTATCCATGATGTCTAGTTGATCCTAGAAAAATTCACGTTGAAGCAAAATCCAAGATGGCCGCCCACTAAAATAGGTTTTTAAACAAGAGGTCAATGACCTTGAAGCTCTACTGATAGGTTTTTGATGGCTAGATCAGCATTCCTGTGAAGTTTAATGTTTAACATCGAATCAAAACGATTTTCGACAAGGACCAACATCATGTCATGCTGATCATTTTAGAAAAAGTCCCATATACATTTCACTTTTAGTTTTCAAGAAGTAGTCGCTACAAACTTGTTTTTTTGAAAATCTATTTTAAGCCGTGGCGGACATCTTTAATTTCCGGCCGACCTGAAGTTTTGCTAGGATCAATTGGACATCAAGAGCAACATTCGTGTGAAGTTTCATGAAAATCCGTCAAGTAGTTTCAGAGGAGTAGTCGCTACAAGTTTTCATTATATAACTCTATGTAAACAAAGATGGCCACTGGCAGCCATGTTTAACTTTGAATCCAAATAATTTTCGACAAGGATCAACATCATTCCATACTGATCATTTTAGAAACAGTCCCATATCAATATCACTTATAGTTTTCAAGAAGTACTCGCTACAAACTTGTTTTTCGAAAATCTATTTTTAGCTGTGGTGGCCATCTTGAATTTCCGACCAACCTGAAATGTTGCTAGGATCATTTAGACATCAAGAGTAACATTTCTGTGAATTTTCATGGAAATCCGTTGAGTAGTTTCAGAGGAGTAGTCGCTACAAGTTTTTTACTAAATAACTCTATGTAAGCAAAGATGGCCGCTGGCTGATCTCTGATCGGTAGAGCTAAAAACATGTTTGTAGCGACTACTTCTTGAAAACTATAAGTGATATGGGACTTTTTCTAAAATGATCAGCATGACATGGTGTTTGTCCTTGTCAAAAGTCGTTTTGATTCAATATTAAACATGGCTGCCAGTTAACCGAGGCGAGTAGAATAGCTGGCCCTTTCCTTGAAAAGTCTGGCTAAAAAAGGGTTATACATCGTTTTTGATCATTATATCCAATATATTAATTTTATAATCATTTTTAATACACAAAGTAACAATTCTGTATATAAAACTTGTATGTATGGGGTTTGACATTGCTTTTAACATGTTCATTCCCGTTAGGCGCCACTTGGTGCGCCTTAAAACCCAATTCAATTCAATTCTGTCATCACGTCAGTCAGCTCAGTGTTCAGCTTTATAGTGCTGCCACACTGGAAGTTCACACCGCAGACACATGACATGACACTCCACCCAGTAGCATTAACACTTTCGCCGCCAAACTTCAAATATCGTCTGCAAAAAGTTTTAATTCAAACCTTCCAGTAACCCAGTAGCATTAACACTTTCGCAGCCAAATTTCAGATTTCGCAAACATTTTAATTCAAACCTTCCAGAACCCATTAACTCTTGCCGCCAAATTTCAGATGTCGTTTGCAATTTTTTTAATTCTAACCTTCCAGTAACCCAGTAGCATTAACACTTGCCGCCAAATTTCAAATGTCGTCTGCAAAAATTTGAATTCAAACCTTCCAGTAATATTTTATATACAAAGTGTTATGGAAAACATTCTTACCGAGTAGCAAACAGTGACAACCATGATCAGTCTGCTCATAGTGTGCATGTTGATCTGACTTAACACTGGTCATAGAATCAATGTTTTTTTTACTGTGGCAGCGGAAGGGTTAATAATCGTATAGTTTTACAGATTGCGTTTACATTGCAGATAACATGTATTTTATAATGTCCCTTAAAACATCACATTAGGTTATATAGGTAAGGCAACCTCAGAGGGAGATGAAGGATGAAGGTTCCCTGTCAGCCTCTGCCAGTGATCGAACCCACTAATGGCAGATGTCTGTAGATCTAAAGCCATGGCCTCATCCACTGTCAGAGCTACCAAGGCCCGAACGCTGAAAAACTCTATCTAAAATCTGAACAAATGTTCACTAGCTTTATTACAAATAGTTTGCTGAGAGAGAACACATACCATAATTATCAACATTACTGCAATACATCTACCATGTCAGGGTTTTGACAATTGCAGGTGAGAAGGTTCAAGGCCGATTCAGCACAATTTGATGTAAATCGAGTGGGCACGGAATGTTTGTTCCCGTTGGCACCATAAAACCTTTTTGCGTCGGTGCACCGTTACCCCTCATTCAATTGATTTACAATACATTTAATTGTGGTCAGAATATTAATCAAAATAACAACTGCATAAATTACCTTGCCAATCTACAAGACTAAGTATATTACTTAAAAGTCTGTCCGTATACTCTGTATTACCAATAGGACATGGTGTGAATTTACACTCGATACAAGCCCCTTCACAGTCCCAAACCCAGACTGCTGTAAGGCTGTACCTTTTACATGCTTTTATACCGTTGTTCACTGGCAATATCGCTATTTATGATTCATACAGAACACTAATACAACCGAAGTCCTCGCACTGCAATTACTGAATTGTGGCATAATATATCACTAATTACTGAATGGAACTTCTCACTGAATGATTGCACGACACCACTGATAATTGCTTGACATCACTGAATGATTGCACAACTTTTAAACGGCTAAATGGTGGCATGACTTCACTGAAGAGTGGCGTGACTTCAGTTCACTGACGTTGCACGACTTCACTGAATAGTGGCATGACTTCAATTCACTGATGTCGCACGACTTCACTGAATAGTGGCATGACTTCAATTCACTGATGTTGCATGACTTCACTGAATAGTGGCATGACTTCAATTCACTGATGTTGCATGACTTCACTGAATAGTGGCATGACTTCAATTCACTGATGTTGCATGACTTCACTGAATAGTGACATGATTTCAATTCACAGATACTGCATGACTTCACTGAATAGTGGCATGACTTCAATTCACTGATGTTGCACGACTTCACTGAATAGTGGCATGACTTCACAGAATAGTGGCATGACTTCAATTCACTGATGTTGCACGACTTCACTGAATAGTGGCATGACTTCAATTCACTGACATTGCATGACTTCACTGAATAGTGGCATGACTTCAATTCACTGACGTTGCATGACTTCAATTCACTGACATTGCATGACTTTACTGAAAAATGGCATGACTTCAATTCACTGACGTTGCATGACTTCAGTTTACTGACATTGCATGACTTCACTGAATGGCATGACTTCACTGAATAGTGACATGACTTCAATTCACTGACGTTGCATGACTTTACTGAATAGTGGCATGTCTTCACTGAATAGTGGCATGACTTCAATTCACTGATGTTGCATGACTTTACTGAATAGTGGCATGACTTAACTGAATAGTGACATGACTTCAATTCACTGACGTTGCATGTCTTCACGTTGCATGTCTTCACTTCACTGATGTTGCATGACTTCAATTTACTGATATTTTGTTTAAGCCTGTATTACCAAACAAATCTGTTCGTTATTCAAGAGATCACTAGACTTGGCATGCACATGCTAGAGTTCAACGTTCTTCCGCACAAACAGTGGGGAAACATCTCATCAAGACTTCTTTATCTTCTTCCATGGTGGCTGGATTTCATCATCAACAACTGCTTCCTGTGGTTCTTGAAATATTGGCTTGGGCTGTGTTCTGATTGCATTGAAAAAAAATAAGGTAATGATAAGTTCAAATTTGCTAAATCAGAGTTGAAAATATCCAGCCCCTTTTATCGGAGTTGAAAATATTCAGCCCCTTTTAAAAAAAAATTGGAGGGTCTTCAAGGAATCGCAAAAATACCATTTACATCCATACTGGCAAAGAAGCAATAGTCGTCGTGAAAAAGAACCTTTTCCTTAGATATCTCAATACAACGTATTATTAATAACTGATATTTCCATAAAAACACGGTTACCCCATGTGCATCATTTGTAAACAAAATATCTGTGTAAGAAATATATGCTAACACCTTCTGGCAGGAGGTACCAAAAAGGGAATTTCAACTTTGCTAAAAGTCGGCATAAAACCAATACTTTGCATCATAAAGAAACGAGTATGATGATGTGTTGTACAATAATATTTACTTTACTTAAGATTAGTGACTGACATACATATTGTGTATAATTTTGCGTCCAAAGATCATGAAATTCAGAATTTGCGACATCAGCATTTTGTCAAAGGGAAGTAACCATGTTACACTTAATACGTAATTTAATACGTAATTAATGAAGGAGTTGCCTCCCTTTGATCCTAAGTTATTTAGCAAGAGATTTTTGTGTGTTGTTTTCTGTTTATAAAGGTCGAGTCTAGTTCCCCAACATTGCTTTATAATCGAGCCATTTGTATATATGCGCGTGCATCCCCAAGTGACGATGTTTACACGTGATGATGTTTACACGTGACGATGTTTACACGTGATGATGTTTAGATGTGACGATGTTTACAAATAAGTGCACATTTGAGTCTGCGGTCATTTTTATGGTCAATATTTACTTTTTGGCGTAATCTTGTTTTGTATTCAGAGATAAAGTGCATTTCAAAAATCTCATCAAAAATAAAAGTTATAACATAATGACGGCCATTGCTAAATGACGACTATTGCTTCTTTGCCAGTATTTAGTTAATAAAGATCTCAATTTGACTTTAAAGTGCTCTATTGTATAAATATGACAGGATTTGATCACCCCACTCAAACATGTCAAGTTAAAAAAAGAAAGAAAGATTGTTTAACGGCTCAAACACACATTGTTTAGGTTATTTAGAGCCGCCCCAGAGAGAGGGGAGGGATACACAGAAATCCCAAAACCTGCATTTCTCTACATGCGCTGAGGATAGAACCCAACAGATGAGGCTAAGGAAAAGTGTCTTGCTGCAGAACACAACAATGAAACAGAAAAAGAAAGAATGAGATAGTGGAGCGTACCATTCGCGGTTTGTATCAGAGAACCGATCAATTGATGCAGACAAAAGGGATAATATTACTGTTTATAGTTTCGACAAATTAATAAACATAGCACGCCTGCTAGTTTTAGAAAATAAACTTTAAATAAGAGGGCCAAATGGACCTGAATCGCTGATGATGCATACGAGGTCATAGCAACCTTGACCTACTGACCCCCAAAACAAAAGTCACCTCGCACCAAAGGCAATGTAGCTAGGGAGGGTGTTGCGGTTATGAATTTTTGCTCAAAATTGCATATTTAAATATGAGGTCACGGCTACTACGACCTTTGATTGATTGACCCCAGAAACTATAGGGTTTTACCTCTTACCAAGGCCAATGTACCAATGAAGTTTCATGATGTTGGGTGCTATGCTTTCAAAGTTATTGCGCAGAATGCATATAAGGTCATGGCGCCTTTGACCTACTGACCGCAAAGGAAATGGGGTTCCTCCTTTCTCCAAGGGCAATTTCGTAATTGTGATTGTTAAGGTGTCAAAGGTTATTGCGAGGAATGTGTATTTCCATATAAGGTCTTAGCGCCCTTGACCTTTGACCTACTAATCCCAAAAACAATAAAGTTCTTCTTTCACCACAGTAATTTACGCATGAAATTTCAGGAGTGTGGGTTTTTATGGTTTCGAAGTAGTCACATGGAATACTGTCACATGGAATACTATTTCCATACAAGACCATGGCGACCTTGACCTTTGACCTTCTAACCCCAAAAACAATAGAGTTCTTCCTCTCACCAAGGGCAATTTACCTCTGAAGGCCACAACTCGCTGTTCTGCCTAAAGTTATTGGACTTGTTCAAGCTTTCATTGATAAAAACACTCGGACCCGGGTAAAGATCAGATGCAAAATGAGGTCAGGGCTCCAGAAATTGGATAGCCCGACGCCCGGGGCTAGTCAAAATTGAAGTCGGGCTTGTAACAAATTCCATGCAGTTAGCCCGTCGGGCTAGTCCAAAAAAACAAAACAAAATAAATCCAACTGCCTAAATTACGCGATCTGTGTATAACAAACACGCGCCAGTCAGGCACCTGTAATAAAACATCCCCCACATGTTTCATAATATGTTAATTGCACTCGCTAATTCAATTAGCATTCGCCGCGGGCATCGGCGATTTTCAACATCAAAACAAAACATGCTATAATTCCGTCCTCCAAGAACCTTAATTGACAGTCGGCATTATCCAATCAATTGATGTGTAGTATTTCAACTCAGGTCGATTAGCTAACGAAACCACTTTTTAAAAATACTACTGGTTGATCACATGTTTGTTACGTGGTCAGCTCAAAATGGCGGTACTGACTCAAACGATTACAAATAGGCCGATACAGAATCGCATTCAACACAATCACGCTGATTTGTCGGCGACTTTTGATGAATCAAGAGACCATGAATTTTTGATAATGGAAGCATGCTTTTATATGAAACTGTGAAAAGCGAAATATATCAATACTTAGCAGGGCTCCGGAAATATGGTTGCCCGACGCCCCGGGCAAGTGGATTTTGGGTGCGGGCAGGTGACCTTCGTAAATCTGGTTGTCCTTCACTTGCCCGATGGACGTTTCATTATCAGATAAAAATCAAGGGAAAATTTGCCTGGACTGTGAAGTTTGCCGATAATTTCGTAGTAATTAACCACCCGTCGCCTTCGCCGCGAGCAATTACTGATAAGTGTCATAAAACTGACCTGTTAAAACTGACCTGTGTTGTTCGTTATTGTTTAATCCCTCCCACTTGACAGTTTATCAGAATTTGATTGGCCGAGGAACGCTTGGGGTGCCAATCTTCAATTGAAGACGTGCGGTCTTTAGAATTCGTATACCGTGTGAAATATACCACAGTAACGAGCCCCTCTATGCAGGAAGTAATTAAGTCACGCGCCAGATTAGTGTGAAATACACATCAGTGTGTAAATCAGTTATTGAGATGGTGTTGTCGCTTTGTATGTCGGTCGGTGTGTCGTAGGTAATATATTCTGTTCAATAATTAAAAATCATGACGCAACACTTAACCTAGTACTGTATCCATATTATCCAATCAAATAACCGATGTATTTTTATCAGCCAATGAAACAACTCCCGTTCACTACCAAGTGGTAAAGTGAAACAATGGCGATTCAATCAAACCAATTTGTAAACAAGTAGGACAATTAAACGATTATGGCAATTTGACGGCGTTGTTTGATGAGCAAAGAAACTATCGACGCATGTCGCTTTCGACGCATGTCGTAATGAATAGCTAGGTGTGCATCTGTTTCTATTTCAAAATGCCATGTTTGTTTTGAATGAATCCGAGATCAATGACGGAACGGCATGTTTTTGTTTTGAACTTGTATCGAAGATGTGCTTCGACCTTGGCTAGTTTCGATAATTAGAAATGCAATTTGGCATCTCAAAAGATATTAACAGAAAAACAACTACAGTACCAGTCAAATTTAGGCATAAACCGTGCTAATAATTTCCAACACATAAGATTTATCTACATGAATTATATAACGAAAGTGAAAGTAGGAAAAAAGTTCTGTTTGACCTAATGCATCATTCTTTTCATTCTTTTTATCTGGTGTAGTTTATAACAAATGTAAAAGTAGAAACAAGTTTTGTTCGACCTAATGCATCTTTTTTTTGTTAACTGCCTGCCCTTTTGCACTAGGAGCAAGCATCTTGTACATCTTAATTCCATAAGCATTAGGGTCTACCAATTTGTTACCAGGTTCATCAGTGATGTTATATCCTCGGGGTATCCTCACTGACACCCCACTCCCCCTCTCCCACCGGTGGAGGAAAACACTGATATGTGCACAATGGTCACAAGCTATAGCTCTGATCCTTCATGATTTAAGTCATTCATTTTACAATGAAATTATGTAAAAATTTATGACAAAAAAAAAAAAGTGAGAGAAAAGGATTTAACTTAGCGTGCGGTCTCGACGTAGCTTTATTTTGGGGCAAGTGACTTTTGAAATTGGGGCAAGTGACATTTTGGGCAGGGCAGGTGGATACGCGGAAATATATGTAATACATTTGTGAGAAAAAATATCGATTTCTTTGTAAATAAATTTTAAACACAGTTATTTTCATATACAGTTAACAGTTTATATTTATTTTCCAATGTAGTTTGCCGGTTAAAATGCCTTCCTGGAGGAACTGGACTTGAAAACTTGTATCACTGTATACAATTTGTGGGTGGGGTAATGCTAAAAAAAAAAAAAAAAATCTGTCCTAAATTGTTCCATCTTACCATTGCTACGCTTTCGCTTTCACTTAATGACTACTGCCAACGCTACTTAAACGTACATCAATTGATTATGAGAAGATAGGAATTACTGATTTTTTTATTTTCTCAGTATTTAAAGAATTATAATGACTATCTGAATCCCGTTAAATCAGAATCAGCTTTAATATAATGAGATCATGATGTCGTCAGCTGGGTATAAGTAATAGATAGAGTCAGGTCTCAGTGAGCTTGTTCATTTAAATACATTTAAACAAGATAAATGATAACTGACAAAGACAAAAACAAACAGACACATTATTTTTAAGGCAAGTAAAAAAACAGGGCTGGTGACAAAAAACCTCAGGGCTAGTGGGAAAAAAAACAGGGCTAGTGGATTTTCAGGACCCACTAGCCCTAGGCTAGTCCCCTAAAAAAATATTCTTGGAGCACTGGAGGTAGCTAGAGATTCAAAGCAAAATATAGCATTTTTCAATACGTCAAGGCTCATAATTCTGGTGTTACTTGGACTTCGAATTCGTTACAGCTTTCACTAATATCAACTAGAATATCCACAGAACACTTGTGTCGCCCGACGTGCTTATTTCAGCTCAAACTAAAGTTTTTATGAAAGGGGAATAACTCTGCCAAAACGACATTACTAAAGATGAGGTACTCATTACGTTGTCCCGCCTTAAATCAATTAAGCATTTAAGCGATTTGAAAGCTTATTTTAGCAGGATTTTATAACGGATATTTTGACAATAAAACACTTTTAAAAATATTTTTTACTGAAAAAATGCAATAAACTGTTTCAAATTATCTATTAGATGTTTTAATATTATAATATGGAAAAAAATTAAGCGCGAAATTAAGGTTTTATTTCGTACCACAGCCAACCCCGTTTTCGCTTCTTGGAGAATGGGTTGGATGGTGTATGAAAGTTAATACTCGGACCATGTAATGTGCCGAACTTAGATAAGCAGAGCTAAAAATAAAGTCGTGAAATGACAAACACCTACTTCTTGTAAGCTGGAGCTATATATAGCGGGCTGTCCTCTGCAGCTTTAGCGTGTCTAAGAATGGCCTCACGTGGATTGTTCTCATACGGGTCATCCTTGGCAACGACCAGCTGCTGGGCCACATACTGCGACAGGGTACCTCCCTTGTTGGCAAGTCGTCCACCCTCACCTGGACAGGTAGAAAATATATAATTTAGTTTATGTGTCAAATCCAAAGGTTTATAGTTAAATCTGCCAGAGAAAAGAGAGTGGACTAGAATATATATATACTATAGATAAAGGAGAATCCAGAGTCACAGGTCATTGCATAATGTTTATTAACCAATTTTTATGATCAAGTGAAAAAAAAATTCAAGGAATCTACAGTGATCTATGTAGATTAGGCCTTGAATTCACAACCATTCTTGAGAATATTCTTAGACTTAACCCCAAGTACGCTAATTTCAATCACAATATTTCTATAAGTTTAAAGTATAGACGTCCATTACAAGGCACAAGCTGCCATGTATAAATATGAACAATACTTGATTTGCAATTTTCCGGCATGTGCGGTTTTGAACGCTGGTAGTGGATGGCACATACCACAGCTTTTTAGCGCTTTTTGATAAATTTGCCATTCTTTTGATAAATTTGCCATTCACTACGTTGTTCAAAACCATCTTGGGAGGTTGGTATTGATAAATGTGTGCAAGATAGATAAATATTGTCAGTATATTTTCAGACCGTGGAATAGCCATTTGCTATTGAGGTACATCGGACGCGAGCACAGTTAGCTCCACCTACCACACTGGATGCATGCACAGCCTTTATGTGTAAAGATAAAAGTCAGGCGCGCACCAACATCTGGTATGCAGAAAAACATGCAAAATGTTAGTAGCTGGCGACGTCAATGCACAACATGTCTCTGATATGCAAGAAAAAGAATCTATTGTGGGTATTCGGTTCAGATTGGGAATTCCAACCCTCAGTATAAGCGTTTTAATCGGAACCTCGATAAGAACACTTATACGTCGGGTTGGCCCTATCTTCACCAGATACCCAAGAAAGATTCTTATAATCTATCGCTGGGTTTAATCAGATACGATTGTAGGGCTCTGGAAGTATTTTGAAAATCCACTTGCCCTGCCCAAAATGTCGCTCAATTGCCCCAAAATTAAGCCTATGTCAACATAACAAACTTTCCTTACGCCACGTGCCAAGTTGAAGATTATTATGTTTTTTTATTGTAAAATTTCAATTTAATAACAATATACATTTTTACAAAAACTAAATGTATATGAAGACATAGTGCATGTTCCAAACTGACACCAGAGCTGTGATTCTCTCATCTCAGAGTAGTTGCCACAAGTGTTTCCTATATAACTCTATGTAAACAAAGATGGCCACTGGCAGCCATGTTTGACATCAAATCAAAATGAATCTTGGTTAGGACCAAGTCCATGTCACACCAGTCATTTTGGTAAAGGTTCCAATTCAATACCACTTACGGTTTTTGAGAAGTAGTCGCCACAAAGTAGCATTTTTACTATTTTTAGCAGTGGCGGCCAACTGGAATTTCCTACCGACCTGAAATTTTGCTAGGATCAACTAGACATCAAGAGCAACATCAAGAGCAACATCAAGAGCAACATTTCTGTGAAGTTTCATGAAATCCGTGAAGTAGTTTCAGAGAAGTCGCCACAAGTTTTTCCTATATAACTCTATGTAACATAAACAAAGATGGCCACTACCGGCCAGGTTTGACACCCAATCAAAATGAACTTTGGTTAGATCAACTACATGTCGTGCCAGTCATTTTGGTAAAGGTTCCAATTCAATATCAGTTTTTGAGAAGTAGTCACAAAATCGCATTTTTAAAATCTATTTTTTAGCCGTGACGGCCATCTTGAATTTCCGGCCGACCTGAATTTGTGCTAGGATCAACTAGACATCAAGAGCAACATTCCTGCGAAGTTTCATGAAAATCTGTCTCCAGTGGTTTCAGAGGAGTAGTCGTCACAAAAAAGTTTACAGACGGACGGACGACGCACCAGCTCTGCTGATCTTTGATCAGTCGAGCTAAAAGTGTTAGTAATTGGCAGTGTCAATACACAAAATGTGAATGATATGCAAAAAATATGATCTCTATCATGGCTATCTGTAAAGACAGAATTGCAACACTCGGTATAACTGTTTTAACTGGAACAATGGCAGAGTCTCGGTTCCGATAAAAAACAATTATACCTCGTGTTGGAATTCCCGATCTTCACCAGATATCCATGAATGATTCTTAAAGTGTGACTGTGTCATATTTTTACCTGGACCATATATAGGGAGATCGGGTCTGTGTGACTTGACTGGGTCTTTTCTTGCTCTCTCCTCTTGCTTCTTGGTGCTTGATTCACGGTTTTGTCGGAACATGGGCAATGCATATGCTGAAAACAGAGGAAAAGACAGTAACATAGTATTGTTTTCCCAAATTGTACACTTATAAAAAAATTGTTTTTCAGGGTAAAGTTATCTTTAGTCGGACTTGATATAGAGTCGGACGATTTTGTCCGATTTGGTACTGTTTTTAAGTTGCCACAAATGCACATGAATTGCAAACAATAGCAACAGGGAACCAGTTTGATGTTCATTGTAACCACTGGAACCAAGCAAGAACTTGATAGACAATATTGCTGGTTTCCAGTATGATTGTAAAGAAGGTATATAAAAACCTGTTTTTCCTTGATATTGAGTCAGACGTAGTCGTAGTCCGACTTACAACAATAGTCTTGCAAGTGTGCCCGGAGAACTGACCGTAAAGCATCGTGTCTGAATTTTCAGGTTTTCAATTGACAAACAAGTTGTGAAAGGCCCATGTGCGAGCTACGGAACAATCTTATATATGTATTAAGGTGTAAGTATAGCATCCGATAGTTGTAGGGGAAAGCATCTCTGCAGCAGGGTAGTCTAGGTTGGATATATTTGTTTCGTCAGACTAGCGTACTGTTGTTGTAGATGATCGAGATATCGCAACTGCTATGTGTTGCTAATTATGCTTTCAATCATCGACTTGTATCGTCAACTTGTTGGAATCACTGTGTTGAGTAAATACCAAAGGTTTCATAGTCCCGAAAAACATAAATTGGTAAACAGTGGCTGAGAGGAACTATGGAACCCCTGTTAGACAGCTGGGTGAACTTATTCCACAATACGTGGTCCTGCCTTAATTCCATTAAATGATGGTAAAGCTTATATTAGCAAGATTTTTCGGATATTTCGAGAATAATATGTTTAAAAACATATTTTGCTGACAAAAATGCGATAACCTATTTAAAATTTCATATTAAATGCTTTAATTTTACAACGCAAACTTTATCAGCCAAAGTTAAGGTTTGATTTCATAACCCGGCGTGGTTAGCGCGGCGGATTTGTAACCGGAGGCCCCGGGTTTAATCCTCCGTGGTGCCACTGAGTTTCGTCGGTGTTCTTGGGCAAGACACTTTCCTTTAGCCTCGTCCGTCGGATGGGGACGTAAACCGGGCGGGCCCGTGTAACGGTCTATCCTCCGAGCGCGTTAAAGAACCATAGGAATCTATTCGATAATACGAGTAGGGCACGGTTCCCGGATTACTATGTATCCTTCCCCTCTCTCTTGGGCGGCTCTAAATAACCGATACTGTGTTAATGAGCCGTTAAACAACATTCAATTCATAACCCAGCCAACCACGTTTTCGCTTCTGGAGCAGGGGTTGGATGGGGTATGAAATAAATACTTGGAACACGTAATGAGTCAGAGAATATTAACAGAATGTTACACTTACGTGTGATAATCTGCCTCGATGCCACAATTTCCATCTGTTTGACCTTGGACGGTTTCTTAGCAACGCACAACTTTGCTCCTCTGTACAAAATATAAGAAAAGTAATTAGCGTCTCCGTGGCCGAATGGTTAACGACATTGTGTTGTAAACCTTCGCCTCTCACCGCTGCGGGTTTGAATCCCACTGGGAGCTCGACTTGTAAGGGTCGATTCTTACAGATGCCGGGAGGTGTACGGTACTGGTTCTACCCAGGAAAATTGGGTGGTCTGCCTCCACCATAAAAATAAATTGACCGTCATATATAACCTTACATGTGTTGGAAATGACATAAAACATCATACAAACAAACAATATAAGAAAAGTAAAATAATTCACCATAGCTGGACCTTATATTACATATAATTCACCATCCATGTACTTTTTGTACAATAATTCACTGTACTTGTACATAAAGCTGCGTTAGGCGTTACTTGTAGCTTAAAATATTTAGGTCTTACACCAGTCTATGCTCATATTTCCATGCATACGTTTCACTGAATAAAAATCCGACAGTTATTTCTTATGCCCAATATATGCTTGACTAACGGGCAGTGTCCCTTTAATAGTACAATAATTCTCCATACTTTTCATTTATAGAACAACTATACCTGTACTTCATAATACAATAATTCACTTTACTTGTACTTTATAGTACAATTATTTACTATATGTAATATTTATAGCATAACTTTTCGAGTGTATGCGATTTATACTGCTGCTCGAGGGCCGCAGGCCCGAGAGTGAAGTATAAATCGCATACGAGAAAAAAACATGCTATAAATGTTTTGTACCATAGCCATTTATCCAACTAAGCGCGTGTAAAATTGGGTATAACTGTCATTTATAGCACGGCTGAAATATACCGGCAGTTATAGCATGGTTTAGGCTCAGACCTACAGGTTGGTGAAAATTATATCATAAGCAAGAACAAAGGAAAACCATTACAGCTATAGTACAGTTGTACTTTATAATGTACAATAATTCACTTGTACTTTATAATGTACAATAATTCACTTGTACTTTATAATGTACAATAATTCACTTGTACTTTATAATGTACAATAATTCACTTGTACTTTATAGTATTAAAGATAATTCACCCTGCATAAGATGATGCACAATATATTTACCTTAACAGTTATGTTTTATAGACAGGAGACCATTGTTTGTTTGTTTGTTTGTATGGTGTTTTACGTCATTTTAAACACATGTAAGGTTATATATGACAGTCAATTTTTTTGTGGTGGAGGCAGACCTCCCACTTTTCCTGGGTAAAACCAGTACTACATACACCTCCCGCCATCCGTAAGAATCGACACTTCCTCATTGAGGGGGTTAATAGATGGAATTGCTCTTCATAAATTCCAGGTTCAAATACGTGCTTGACATTAAATTAATCATTTGTTTGTAAATGTATATAAATATATTTCTGTGACATGTGGATTTGTCAATTTGAAATGATGTTGACGTTTAAACCTTGTACTCCTAAGCTAACAGGAACTACAGTAACAGTAAATAAACAAAGGGATACCTATGACTTTTCTTCTCATCATAGTACAGCCTGGCCAGACCGTCTCCACATCCAACCACAAACTGGTTCAATCGTGGATGCCAGATACATCGCACCACACTCTGAGATATAAACACACAAAGATGTTATTAAATATGTAAGAAATAGAATTTTAATGTTAAAATGAAACAAAAAGATTACTGTATATTGCCACAATAACTGGTAATAGAGGAATTATATAAACTAGATTCCAAGTCAAGCTTTCAGCATATTCCATTATTCTGGTATCACTTTCATAGTTTAAATCTATAAGATCCAAACAGTCGTAGAGAGAGATCCCTTCTAACTGAATGGCTGACATAATTTGTAGCCGATACAAAAATAGCATAGATTTATGAAAAATAAAATAGTTCTGATGACTGACCATATTTTTTTTTAAAAGTGTTCTAAGATGTGTACTGTACATGTACATGGTATAGTGAGTGGTCCACCCATATTATGTTCGACTTCTTTTGATGTTCTCGGTGTACATGTAATTCTAAACAAAAATCTTACCTATCTACCCTAATCTTTTTGGGAACAAGACTAGAAATAGACCTATTTTGGTTGGCCATAGCAATTATACAGGATCTGACATGAGTACTCATTCATTATTGAATTTATTAAATGAGTTGGCAAAATGCTATAATGCTAGGCTCTTGCCGAGCATTAAATAATATACAACTTGGCGTGTGCGTGACGAACGCTTGAGTGGACACTTATGTTCATTCTCCATTGAAGAATGTGAAACCCGGCAATAAGAACTACTTTCTTTCAAATCACATTTTTATTTTACATGTAAATCATGTACCATTAACATATGGTAAGTTATAATACTATGTAACAGTAGTGGCATGTATTTTGGCTACAGAGTATATCTATTAGAAAATACAATTTTTTGTTGAGGCCCGGGGAGACAACCGATTGCCCGAGACATACTGGCAAACCAGCGGCCCATGTTAACATAGTGTCCAGTCCTGATACTTACCCGACTACCGTACCGTGGACAGCCATTGGGGACCACCTGTATTACCCTTTCCCCCGCTAGAAACAAGTGCCCAACAGTTGACTCAAACTGGGCCCCCCCCCCCCCCCGAGCATTATATCACTTTTGTTAACAAGTTTAATAAATTCAATAATGAATGTTAGATTCTATTTATAACACAACTCACATATCGACTTTTATTGCATACTGCCTGTCGCTTTAACACGCGAAACCGACATAAACCGTGGAAATTGGATCAAAGTCATTATCGATTTTTTTTTAAAGTGCATACTAGGCTTATTTGCATAGTTATATAACTAGTGGTATATTGAAAATATAGAATGGTGTTATTCCACTCCCACACCGTAAGTTATGTGATAAAAGTAATTTATACAATGATTGTGAAAGTAATAATAAGACTTCATAATTTTCTAGCACCCTGTATCGCGTTATAAATCTGCATTACCGAGTCTGAGACTTCTAGCTCCGTCAGAATGTCTAGTGACTCTCTGTCCATAAACACCAGCTTCCCTTTGCCGGCTGATTTCTTCACCGAGATTCCCGTCACCACCAACCTGTCATCCGGGCTGAACAGACAGTCCGTCCTGCAGAAATGGGTTTATTTTTTCAGTTAACCAGAATAATATTATTTCTTACTAATCTTTATCAGTCTTTTCTATCATGTGATAGCCATTATTTTCTACTAAAAATATTTTTTGGTATTTATTTCGAGAAAAGTGAAAAAGAAATTGTATTTTTTTTATAAAAAATGTTGACTTTCAAAACTGAAGTACAAAACGGATATATTTGGATTAATATTGCTCTATAGTCCCTCAAACCCCATTTTTTTTATATTACCAATCTACGAGGGAACTGGATCAGTCCTTCTTTCTAGTAATAATTAGTAGCCTCCGTTAGTGTTCGTTTGCAAAAATCTTTAGTGCTAAAAATGTTAAGAGACAAATAAATGTCTACAGACAGTGAAATTAAAGAGTTTATATGTCAAAACTTGCCAGAAAAGCAAGATAACAAGAGCTGACTATTGTATTTAGTACTTAATGGCCTATTTTGCGAATCATTCCATAATACATTGTTAAAACGTTTTTCACCAGGAATTACAATGCAATGCGTTAAAGTGGTTTACTTAAGGGCAATGCAATAGAAACGTAAATTAAAACTATCTATATACAGGTATAAAAACTTGCCAATTTCTATTTATTGTTTTTGATAATGTTTTACTTACACTGGAAAGAAATTGGGCAAGTCAGTTTTCACTTTCAGTGCCTGCTTGAAATTTCTGATGTCCCACAATTTGACAGTGAAATTAAAGAGTTTATATGTCAAAACTTGCCAGAAAAGCAAGATAACAAGAGCTGACTATTGTATTTAGTACTTAATGGCCTATTTTGCGAATCATTTCATAATACATTGTTAAAACGTTTTTCACCAGGAATTACAATGCAATGCGTTAAAGTGGTTTACTTAAGGGCAATGCAATAGAAACGTAAATTAAAACTATCTATATACAGGTATAAAAACTTGCCAATTTCTATTTATTGTTTTTGATAATGTTTTACTTACACTGGAAAGAAATTGGGCAAGTCAGTTTTCACTTTCAGTGCCTGCTTGAAATTTCTGATGTCCCACAATTTGACAGTGAAATTAAAGAGTTTATATGTCAAAACTTGCCAGAAAAGCAAGATAACAAGAGCTGACTATTGTATTTAGTACTTAATGGCCTATTTTGCGAATCATTTCATAATACATTGTTAAAACATTTTTCACCAGGAATTACAATGCAATGCGTTAAAGTGGTTCACTTAAGGGCAATGCAATAGAAACGTAAATTAAAACTATCTATATACAGGTATAAAAACTTGCCAATTTCTATTTATTGTTTTTGATAATGTTTTACTTACACTGGAAAGAAATTGGGCAAGTCAGTTTTCACTTTCAGTGCCTGCTTGAAATTTCTGATGTCCCACAATTTGACAGTATCGTCCCCTGATTAAAGAAATGAAATGAAATGGGGTTTAAGATATAGATACATTCAAAGGTCATACTCAAGACAAATGTACAAGCCATTGACAATTTGAAACATATTAAAGCGACACAAGGCAATCTTTATTTTTTTAAACTTGTGGCATCCGTTAGTTTTTCTACATAATTAGCATATTTGCAAATCATTAATAATAATTTAAATACTTGAATATTGCAAAACAAATTCAGTGATCCAGATAAGCTTCAGTACAAAGCGTGTTGTACGCATGAAAAAATAATTTCATATTGCGTATTTACATTTATAAATGCGTCTTCTTAAAAACAAGTTTTAATAAAATTGCTACTTTCAGTCAAAAAAACAACAGCATTTTTCCTCTTTCCCTTATAAATGATATACATTAATTCACCATTGCTGTCTGTCTTTTTTAGATGGCATTAATTTGTGTAAAACAGCCGACAGAAAGGCCTTTTTTAATTGCTGGAGGAACTTGATCGTAATTCAGTACCTCAAACTTCAATAAGCATCTATTGAATATGAATGGGCACACTTGATTTTTCTGAGCTATTGAAGTATGTATTGGGAATTTGGTTCTCAATATTTATTGGAAAGAGGAAAAATGCGTTTTTGTAGTACGTATACATTTTACTTTCAATGTCTTTTTGGTTAAAGGGACATTGTCCGTAAGTAAGCAGATATTGAGCATAGCCAAATAACTGTCGATTTTTATTCAGTGAAATGTCTACATGAAAACATTAGCATAGACCCAGATAAGCCTGTAGTAATACATTCGTGAGTTTGAAAAAAAAAAGTTTTTATTTATTATTTGTAAATAATGTGGGACCCACTTTATTTACATTTCTGCTGATCACATGACATCCATTAGCTTTTATATATTGTATCTCTTACGTAATACATCTGGCCCAGTTAGCTCAGTCGGTAGCGACACTCGACTATTATTACCTGCGAGTATAATTTTAGTGTGGGTTACGAGTTCAATCTCACGAAATGGTTATTCTGTTTTTCACCGTTATTGAATTCCGTCAAACAATCTTGGTTTTTATTTAGTAAATATTCAATAATGGTTGGTCTGTTATGTTTATCAACGTAATTATTTGTGTTTTATAGGCTAAAAGTTACGGACATTGTCCCTTTAAAAAATATGTTTAATTATGCAGCTACGTGTCTTACTGCGAAATCATTTTATTTCGTCGGGATTAAATTTCTCGATTTTTTCCAAAAAGACAGTTTCGAGGGTAAATAATTTCGCGCATTTCTGATTTTGGAAAAAAATAAATTTGTAAAAAAAGCACTGTATGTTGAAACGCATTATCAATAAATTTGACCCCGATTTGTAAGTGCAAACACGTTCCCAGGCTACATATTGGCAGAGCTGTCTGGCGATTACGTCAGACCTGTCCTGTCGAATGTCAAATAAACAATTAAACCAGGTCACCTAACACTGAACACACTTACTCGGCGGGTGATATTGTGTGATCTATGGCACACACCTGCGTCGATGTGTGTCAAATATCTGTGATTTTATTGGCTAACAGCTATAATTAGCTCATGAATATTTATGAATGGTGATACTTCAAATAAGAGGTGTTAAAAAGTAATTGAAACACATTAAGTTGTTTTGCTTGTATGATAATAGTACTAATTGATATGTAAACACAGAAGTCCTACTGTATTGTGTTTTAAATGTTGTTATGTTAGCATGTGTTTTGTTTGTTACTAGTATTTATTTTTTGTTGATTAAATATATAAAATCTCTACATGTACATTTTATTGAAAGTACCTACAAGTGTTCACTTTGCAAAGTAAATTGCCGACCTCTAAAGGTCAGTACTCTGTAGATGATGACTACGATAACAAACTTAAATATCATTCGTGAATGGATTTATTAGTCTGCTTGCGTCAACACAGGTGTGTCAACACATCGGCATACATACTCGTATTGACAAGATTAAAACAAACAAGCAAGTTTATTATTTTTTTTATTAATATCATATGAATAATTATATAATTATTCAATACATACATACATAATGATTAACGTTTTATCTGCAACAAACAACCTGGTTCAATAAGTATTAAACTCATTGATAAAACTGCAATACATAAATGATCGGGAACACATTTTTAAGCAGTTTTCGTACACATACTACTTAATTCAAACTCTTGGACATTTATAATCATGGGGGTTTGATTTCGCGGCTTGGGTCAACCACGCGAAATTAAATCCCCCACGAAATATAATGATTTCACAGTATCTGGAGCACTGAAATTGTTTTTGTATATTACTGATTGTTAATTCCATTGCAGAAATTGAAAGAATGATACATCATATTCTTAAGACTTATTTAAATAAGACAATTGTTACCTCCCCTGGAAGCGAGCACTCTGTCGTCGTAGGAGAAACATAACGAAGACGTGTCACTGCCATTCATGTGAGCTGTACGATTGGTCATCGCTATATTCACCTGCGAGAGAAAAGAATTAAATTGAATTATTGTTTAACAGCTCATCAACATTATTTCAAGCCACTCCAGAGAGAGTGGAAGAATACCTAGGAATCCAGGAACCATGCCCTACTCTTACTATCTAATAGATTCATTTATTTTGTGCTTTGCAATGAATTATAGGGTTTTATCAGTGAGATAAAAATGGTATCTCACTGTTTGAAAATAGTAGAATACCAATGTTATCTCACTGGTTTTTGGGACTGCTTTTTTCAAAGGGAGGTAACAAAATGCTATTAAAACGCTGTAAAACATGACTTAAGCATAAAATAAAAAGAACATTTGTTTTTTCTCGTGAGAATGCAATCGTGAGAATGCAAATTTCGAAGATCACTCAATGAAATAAATTTCAATCTCACACTGAAAAAAACAAATATCCTCTATATGGTTCTTTAACCTGGTCGGAGAAGAGACTCCGATATACAGGACCACAAGGTTATACACAGTTAAATTAAGTATGCTTCACCTTAACCAGTGACCTTTTATATGTATATCCAACGTGACCTGATTTTTTTAAACTTAATATCAATTTTGGTCAGAAAAACTGTTCATTGAATGAAGTTCACAATTTATCCAGCTAACACCACCTTAACTCGACATAATCAACAGTAATCTGCTAGACATATATAGATTGTGCTTTTTTTCAGTAGAATATGTATCTAACTATATGTAGTTTAGGAGTGAATACATTTGATTTCATCAATAAATGAGAAAACTTTATATTTTCATAAATGCCTATTATTATCAATATAAACCCATCAAATTATTAGGGCTATTCCATAAAAACATACATAGTACCCCAGGAAGGCACTTTTGAAACCACACCCACCCCTAGGTGCATAATTGATTTTAAAAGAACCGAATTTCAGAAAATAGGGTTCATCCATACACGGTGACCATGGGAATCTCAAAATAAAATTCCCTGATATTTCTCCGAGTTTTCCCTGACCAAGCATTGGGTTTTCCCGATGAAGATAAGATCATTTACTCCCTCCATCCTGCCCTTACAGTCGTACCTTCGCCACCAAATAACATGTTTAAACTGCATATGTTTGCATATGTTTTCCGCATTTTTAAAGGTTTCTTCATTTCATATGCAAACTATTGAAGAAAATGAATAGCATTTAAAGTGTTTATAATTGATAAATAATTTTCATAGAAAAAATTGTTTGTTTTTTCGTTATTTTTTTCTTTTCATCTGCCTGAAGAGTGTCAATTACACATTAATTTTTGCTTCTGCAGAAATAAAATTTTCTGACTTTTCTAGGTTTTTCTTTTTTTTTCTTTTTTTTCCTTCAAATTTCATGAATTTTCCCTGCAGGGAATTTATTTTTGTCATTTTCCCAGTTTTTCATGTTTTCCAGAGTCAGTAGCCACTCTGCCATATATGTTTATTCAACTGCCTTCCTGGGATCCCGGGCATATTTTAATGGAATGGCCCTTATCAATTTGCAACCATCATATTAGCATTAATCTTACAAATGACTTGCTGTGGTCCCAGATCTGTATAGATCCATCCTGGCACGCAGCCACCACCCATCTGCCGTCGTGACTGTATGTACACGCCGTCGGTACCATACGCCGACCTTGCTGTGACCGTGGCTTCAGCACATAGCGTTGTTTTTTACCCTCATCATTCACGTCCCATAGTCTCACAGTTCTGGGGGAGTGAAACACATCGGACAATATTTTATTGTTTTAATGCAGTCATGCCCTAAAAATTGAAGTATTCACATCCTGAGAGACTGAATCGAGATCAATATTCAACTAGAACTATCACTGAAGGGGATGAATACTGCCGCTTAAATTCTAAGTCAAACAAAGGGGTGATAACTATTGTGGAAGAGACATACAGGTGTAAGGGGTGATAACTATTGTGTAAGAGACATATAGGTGTAAGGGGTGATAACTATTGTGGAAGAGACATACAGGTGTAACGGGTGATAACTATTGTTGAAGAGACATATAGGTGTAAGGGGTGATAACTATTGTGGAAGCGACATACAGGTTTAAGGGGTGATAACTATTGTTGAAGAGACATATAGGTGTAAGGGGTGATAACTACTGTGTAAGAGACATATAGGTGTAAGGGGTGATAATTATTGTGTAAGAGACATATAGGTGTAAGGGGTGATAACTATTGTGTAAGAGAAATATAGGTGTAAGGGGTGATAACTACTGTGTAAGAGACATATAGGTGTAAGGGGTGATAACTATTGTGTAAGAGAAATATAGGTGTAAGGGGTGATAACTACTGTGTAAGAGAAATATAGGTGTAAGGGGTGATAACTACTGTGTAAGAGACATATATGTGTAAGGGGTGGTAACTATTGTGTAAGAGACATATAGGTGTAAGGGGTGATAACTGTTGTGTAAGAGACATATAGGTGTAAGGGGTGATAACTATTGTGTAAGAGACATATAGGTGTAAGGGGTGATAACTATTGTGTAAGAGACATATAGGTGTAAGGGGTGATAACTATTGTGTAAGAGAAATATAGGTGTAAGGGGTGGTAACTATTGTGTAAGAGACATATAGGTGTAAAGGGTGATAACTATTGTGTAAGAGACATATAGGTGTAAGGGGTGATAACTATTGTGTAAGAGAATATAGGTGTAAGGGGTGATAACTATTGTGTAAGAGAATATAGATGTAAGGGGTGATAACTATTGTGTAAGAGAATATAGGTGTATGGGGTGATAACTATTGTGTAAGAGACATATGGGTGGTACATGTAGCAGTGATAGACAGATTGGTGTTGGTGTAAGTGGAAATAATGTGTAAGCAACAGAATGATGTCAAGAGGCAATACATTTTCCTATTAAAGATAGAGTGGTGTAAGGGATGATACAATTTGTGTAAGAGACCGATTGGTGTAAGAGGCAATAAACTGATTCTAGTAAATATAGAGTGGTGTAAAGGACGATACAATTTGTGTAAAAGACAGATGGGTGTTAGGGGTGATAACTACTGTGTAAGAGACATATTGATATAAGGGGCAATAAATGTTATGCAAGAGGCAGATGGGTGTAAGGGGAGATCACTTTTGTGTAAAGTTATGGGTGGTAACTACTGTGTAAGAGACATATTGGTATAAGGGGCAATACATGTTGTCTATGACAAATTGGTATGTACGAGACAGGTGGGTGATAACTTTTGTGTTAGATAAAAAATGTTTTCTTACCCATCCATTGAGCAGGTCATAAACTCAGCTTTTATTTTTGGATTAAAACACCCTGAATTCAGCATGGCTGTATGACCCTAGGTATACAAAGAGAACACTATGTACAAACTCTACATTGGTAGCAAAGAATTGTTGCATTTGAAATTGACATTTCATTTTCACACAAACACTAATATAACGTGAATCTTTCATGCAATGAGAATGAACTCCTATGTTTAGGACGTGTCTCCATCAGCTTCAGTTCATTTTAAAAATATCTCCTTTGTTGTTCATGGTTGTATCAATTCAGTATAATCAATCAACCAATGTTTGTGTAAATCAGTTTAAAAATAAATTTGAATTGTTGTTAAACGTTGCCCTATATTTACTAGATTCCTATGGCATATAGAGAATATCATGTTAGTGCCTGATCCTATCCTATCCGGTTTATCAGGTGAGGCTGAGAAAAATATGAAGTTCGAGGCTGTGCCGAGGGCTTCATTTTTTTCGTGCCGAACCTGATAAACTGGATATCATCAGGCACTAACATGATATTCTATTTATCATTTTGATCATTCAAACTCATTTAATTTACCCTTTTTCCCATTTTTTTTCCGTTCAAAAATATCCAAACGTCATCTGATGGGATAGGAAAGTAACTGCCGAGATAAGATTTTATCTCAGGCATCCTGTTTCTCGGCAGAGTTATACAGCATATAAATAAAGAAAAGTTTGATTTCTGATTTGTCTTTGTTATACTAGCATATGTTTAAATATATTATTGGTGCAATAAAATCAATAAAATCAATAGTTAGTTATATGCAAAATAATTTCCTTTAAACAATTGTTTTAATTAATATTAATGATTGCAAACACATGCAACTATACTGAGGGAAAAAAGTTTAGCAAGTGTTTTATTTGAAATAATACTGTATACAAGATATACTGACATTTTGCGACTTTACGGGCTTGACCCCTAGGTTCATTTATTCGTTACGTCATTAAGATGTTAGAATGTTATTGATGTGTTTAATAAAATATTGTGTCTATGGCAGTAGTTTCTTGATTTTATAACCAACAAGAGGTCAATGACCTTGAAGCTCTACTGATTGATTTTGATTTCAGGAAGAAGTAGCTACAGACTTGTTTTTTGAAAAATTATTTTTAGCCGTGGCGGCCATCTTGAATTTCCGGCCGACCTGATATTTTGCTAGGATCAATTAGACATCAAGAGCAACATTCCTGTGAAGTTCATGAAAATTCGTCAAGTAGTTTCAGAGGAGTAGTCGCTACAAGTTTTCATTATATAATTCTATGTAAACAAAGATGGCCGCGGACAGCCATGTTTAACATCTAATCAAAATGATTTTTGACAAGGACCAACATCATGTAATGCTGATCATTTTAGAAAAAGTCCCATATCAATATCACTTATAGTTTTCAAGAAGTAGTCGCTACAAACTTGCATTTTGAAAATCTATTTTTAGCCATGGCGGCCATCTTGAATTTCCGGCCGACCTGAAATTTTGCTAGGATCAATTAGACATCAAGAGCAACAGTTCTGTGAAGTTTCATGAAAATCCGTCAAGTAGTTTCAGAGGAGTAGTCGCTACAAGTTTTCATTATATAACTCTATGTAAACAAAGATGGCCACTGGCAGCCATGTTTAATGTTGAATCAAAATAATGTTCGACTCGGATAACCATCATGTCATGCTGATCATTTTAGAAAAAGTCCCATATCAATATCACTTATAGTTTTCAAGAAGTAGTCGCTACAAACTTGTATTTTGAAAATCTATTTTTAGCCATGGCGGCCATCTTGAATTTCAGGCCGACCTGCAATTTTGCTAGGATCAATTAGACATTAAGAGCAACATTCCTGTAAAGTTTCATGAAAATCCGCCAAGTAGTTTCAGAGGAGTAGTCGCTACAAGTTTTTACTATATAACTCTATGTAAACAAAGATGGCCGCTGGCAGCCACGTTTAACGTCGAATCAAAACGATTTTTGATAAGGACCAACATCATGTCATGCTGATCATTTTAGAAAAAGTCCCATATCAATATCACTTATAGTTTTCAAGAAGTAGTCGCTACAAACTTGTATTTTGAAAATTTATTTTTAGCCGTGGCGGCCATCTTGAATTTCCGGCCGACCTGAAATTTTGCTAGGATCATTTAGACATCAAGAGCAACATTCCTGTGAAGTTTCATGAAAATCCGTCAAGTAGTTTCAGAGGAGTAGTCGCTACAAGTTTTCATTATATAACACTATGTAAACAAAGATGGCCGCTGGCAGCCATGTTTAACGTCAAATCAAAACGATTTTCGACAAGGACCAACATCATGTCATGCTGATCATTTTAGAAAAAGTCCCATATCAATATCACTTATAGTTTTCAAGAAGTAGTCGCTACAAACTTGAATTTAAAAAATCTATTTTAAGCTTTGGCGGCCATCTTGGATTTCACATCAACATGAATTTTTGCTAGGATCAACTAGACTTCATGGGCAACATTTCTGTAAAGTTTTATGAATATCCATCCAGTAGTTTCAGAGGAGTAGTCGCTACAAATAAAAGTTAACGGACGGACAGACGGACAGACGGACGGACGGACGGACAGACGGACGGACGACGGACGCCGCACCACGGCATAAGCTCTGCTGATCTCTGATCAGTAGAGCTAAAAATGTATTATTTCCAGCGTGCAACAAAACCTTGCTAAACTTTTTTCCCTCAGTATATGTAGAAAAACTAACGGTGTTGCAAGTATGAAGAAAAACTAACGGGACGCTGCAAGTTTTAGAAAATCAAAAGCAAGTTTTAGAAAATCAAAAATGCCACGTGTACCTTTAAAACAGGCATAGATATGAAATATATTCAATAAGATCATGTATCATTTATATATACCTTGGTTTGGGCCATGTCTGTAAGATACTGGTCCCCTCTCTTACATTCAAACTTTTCTATACCATCTCTGTCCAGAACCTTGGCCTGCGCATTACCCGCGACAACGAGAATCACGTCTCCCGTAGAACTGTACTGCAGCTGCTTTATGGGATGACTGCACAGGGAATAAAGGAACATGATCAATCTAGAGTCAAGACTGTTTACAAAACGAGCTCTGCAAACAACATATATACAACATAAATTATTGCTGTTAACATTTTCAATCATAATCATCAATTTCCATGACATAAAAATTAGTTCCCTGGATGATAATCTTTTCTTGCACTGACGTAAAATACTGTCATTTCATTTGTGTTCTCTGTATGTAAAATGCAAGATAAACTATTTAAATTAAAAACATTAAGAGATATAGAATGTGTTCCATTCTTCTGAGAAAAAAATGTATGCGAAAGATCATATACTGTCAAATAATTATTATATGCAGTGGGGACTATTTTTTGCATATTCGTGGTTGACAACTAGAGGCATTAAATTAAATCCCTGGGTATGTTTTATGTCCAAAAGTGTTTATAAACCCATGGTTGTGTAATTTGTCAGGCAACAGGACAGGTTTGGGACTCAACATGCGTGACGATAATGGGACAGCTCAGCCAATACTGCGGTCGTAATATAGGATGGTTTTACACTGACTTACCAGAATCCCGGAGTTCAAGTGAAGTTAGCCTGACAAGTTTTAAGTGAAGTTAGCCTGACAAGTTTATAGACTTTTTATTTATAGATACAGAAAAGGGTCATAACTCCTATAAAATGTAATCCAAAATAATCCTTAGTTTTACCAAATTTCGTCTCGATCTAGTATTTAAAGTCTCTATCTCGCCATCAACAGGCAAATTTTACAACATATGTACACCGTTCCTAAATCTATTGACGACGAGGTATATATACATGTACAACTTACATGTTTTGAGAATCTAAAGTCTACACAATGTAAACAGCTTTAACCAGCCAGGCCAAACCCCAAAACCGGAGTGTCAAATTAAGAATTACCTACTCAAAATTCATTTTACGCATTTTAATAAATTTATACTTTTAATCAGCACATATACTTTATTATATGACCTGAACACCTGGATCGAGTTTTGGCAAATGGTTCTGTATTTAATGTTGCCTTATTTGGCGGATTAGTTTCTGTAATATTGGTATACTATTACCATTCACATGGTCTGAGTGACCGGAATGGCTTCAGAGTGGAGTCCATCCCAGCAAAATCAAACAGTTTGACGTCGTAATCGAATCCACCTGTGACCAATCGTGCTCCCGATGGATCAAGGGCCAATGCTGACACCTACATGCGTGAAAAAAAAGTCGGGAAATGACATTAATCTTAACAGTAGTAGTAATTTTATTAAAACAAAAGGTCATCACAATCATATTTACTGAAAGGAAAAAGAAACGCGACACGGGAATATCCGCTATATATTGTATGTACAATATGCTGCTGTTGATCGAATGGTACATGGCTACGTAAGATCTTTCCTTTCGGAAAACAGACTAAAACAACACGTAACACAGCAAATAGTATTCCTTCAAAGTTTCATCATTGACAGAGTACGTGTTTTGGCGCAAACTTAGGATGCAAAATTTTGCAAACACTTTAAGTTAAATACAGTAATGAACTGGCTCAAGTTTTCAAAGAGGAACTCATGTTATGTGTTTTATCAGCACATTTCATATTTTCATATAAAGGGAGGGTAACTCTCAAAAGATGTAACAATTTAAACAAAAAATAAATGTTTTACAAACTATGGTTCAAAACAAAATACTTATCATATATCTTTTCTAAAATATATTAAAAATAAGAAAGTTAGTTAAGATACAAAAGTTGATACTTAGCAATTTTTTTCAGTGTACATAAAATGCATTTACATGCCGAAGCAAAATGCAGAAATAATTTAAAAGATGAATTTTAGTTTCGTGTGAACCTGAACTTTGACATTCACTGTGACGCTGACCTTTGACATTCATTGTCCCCCTGACGTTTTATGTTACCTGTGACCCTGACCTTCTGACCTGAACATTAAGACATCGGGCTGAGCAACCGCAAAGGTAAAAAGAAACACACCTACAACATGTCATGCATATCTGTTTATGTATAATGTAAAACTTTATATATCCTTTAGAATTAATTTTCAAAGTCAAGTTATATTTCAGTGTGACCTTGAACTTTAACCTAAAATAAATAGTCAACTGGCCTACACCAATCAGATCATACTTTCAAAATACAGTTTCGTGAAGATGGGTGTTGAAAAGGAAGTCAAAGATGTTGTGCCAAAATCATTTTCAAAATAAATAAAAATAAATAAATCATTCATGTATGTAACAGTAAAAAGATTTTATTAAAGACAATTTTTGTAAGCCTGGAAAAAAACAGAAAAGATTTACTTACAGTTTTCTTGCCATGATCCAGAGAGATCTGTAAACTTGATGGAATTTTACTGAGAGGTGACTGCAATAAACATGTAACAACACAATTGGTCATAAGTCTGATTAACAATTAGTCAAGAGTCTGATTAACAATTGGTCATGTCTGATTAACAATTGGTCACAATTCTGATTAACAATTGGGCATGTCTGAATAACAATTGGTCATAAGTCTGATTAATAATTGGTCATAAGTCTTATTAACAATTGATTGGTCACGTCTGATTAACAATTGGTCACAATTCTGATTAACAATTGGGCATGTCTGAATAACAATTAGTCATACTCATAAGTCTGATTAACAATTGGTCATAAGTCTGATTAACAATTGATCATGAAAGAGTATGATAATGGACCTTTGGAAACGGCCGAACATGACACATACAAAATATTGCAGTCTCGGTTTGATTTAGACTGTTCATGAACAGTAGTGAAATATGCTAGCTACCGCTTAAGCCCTCTATCCCCGGGTTGAGCAGAACTCAATATTCATAAAATCAATAGTACATAATTTTAACCATCCAGAAGATGGCATGCATATGGCGGTGGGCATAGAGATTTTCCTCTTCCATGTCCAGCGGCGTATGGTCCCAGTATCTAACAAAATACTATGCCCCGAAGAGCGAAATAAACAAAATAGAATTTAGTTGAGAGCAGTGGTTATGAAGCCTGCATATCACAAGTAACAGCCAAAAGACTAAATTAAAAAGCAGACAACATATCCTATGAGTGGTTGTTATAAACAATACCCAGAGCCTTTTATCGGCCGGAGTAGTGGAACCACCGAATTGAAAATTAAGTAAAACAAGAGGTCAATGACCTTGAAGCTCTACTGATTGATTTTGATTTCAGGAAGTAATCGCTACAGACTTGTTTTTTGAAAATCTATTTTTAACCGTGGCGGCCATCTTGAATTTCTGGCCGACCTGAAAATTTGCTAGGATCAATTAGACATTAAGAGCAACATTCCTGTGAAGTTTCATGAAAATCCGTCAAGTAGTTTCAGAGGAGTAGTCGCTACAAGTTTTCATTATATAACTATGTAAACAACGATGGCCGCTGGCAGCCATGTTTAACGTCAAATCAAAAAGATTTTCGACAAGGACCAACATCATGTCATACTGATCATTTTAGAAAAAGTCCCATATCAATATCTCTTATAGTTTTGAAGAAGTAGTCGCTATAAACTTATTTATTTTAAATCTATTTTTAGCTGTAGCGGCCAACTTGAATTTCCGGCCGACCTGAAATTTTTCTAGGATCAACTAGACATCAAGAACAACATTCCTGTGAAGTTTCATGAACATCCGTCAAGTAGTTTCAGAGGAGTAGTCGCTACAAGTTTTTACTATATAACTCTATGTAACCAAAGATGGCCACTGGCAGCCATGTTTAACGTCGAATCAAAATAATTTTCCCTCAAGGATCAACATCATGTCATGCTGATCATTTTAGAAAAAGTCCTATATCAATATCACTTATAGTTTTCAAGAAGTAGTCGCTACAAACTTATTTTTTTTAAATCTATTTTTAGCTGTGACGGCCATCTTGAATTTCTGGCAGATCTGAAATTTTGCTAGGATCAATTAGACATCAAGAGCAACATTCCTGTAAAGTTTCATGACAATCCGCCAAGTAGTTTCAGAGGAGTAGTCGCTACAAGTTTTTACTATATAACTCTATGTAAACAAAGATGGCCACTGGCAGCCATGTTTAACGTTGAATCAAAACGATTTTTGACAAGGATCAACACCATGTCATGCTGATCATTTTAGAAAAAGTCCCATATCAATATCACTTATAGTTTTCAAGAAGTAGTCGCTACAAACTTGTATTTTAAAACTCTATTTTTAGCTTTGGTGGCCATCTTGGATTTCACATCAACATGAATTTTTGCTAGGATCAACTAGACTTTATGGGCAACATTTCTGTAAAGTTTCATGAATATCCATCCAGTAGTTTCAGAGGAGTTGTCGCTACAAATAAAAGTTTACAGACAGACGGACGACGGACGCCGCACCACGGCATAAGCTCTGCTGATCTCTGATCAGTTGAGCTAAAAACTGAAGAAATTGAAAATGTACCACCGATAACAAGTCTGATTAACAACTGGTCATAAGTCTCATTACTGACAGTAAGCAATATTAGGCATAGCATTTAGAAACAGCAGTTTATGACAAACATGTCATTTTCAGGCACTCTAATTGTACAATATTTCAGTTTTAAATGAATTTCTTTTAAACAAATACATGTGCGCTTTTTTTTTTACATAGAGTTTTGTCTTTATCAATATAATGTATATCATATACCGTACTGTATGTATATCATATACCGTACAGTATGTATATCTTATACCGTACTGTATGTATATCATATACCTTACTGTATGTATATCATATACCGTACTGTATGTATAATGTATATCATATACCGTACTGTATGTATAATGTATATCATATACCGTACTGTATGTATAATGTATATCATATACCGTACTGTATGTATAATGTATATCATATACCGTACTGTATGTATTCAATCCCACTTCTGCGCCTTAAGCCACACGGGGATGTGGATGCATTAAAAAAAAGTACTTTTTAGAAATTTTCAGACGGATTACATTTTTTTCATTGCTTGTTGTACCTTGACAGACAAATAAGCAACATTTTCTAAACGTGGGCTATTGAACAGTTTTTTTCTTCAATTTAAGTATAAAACCCAGTGTTTTTAGGCAGATTACCTATTATCTGTACACTGACAGATAATAAGACATGCCGACTACCGGTATGTTTCACAAGTGTAAACTACTACTTTAAATGACACAATCCTTGCGCAGCCACGTTATTTATCCATGAGCAAGATAATTAATCCACATTGCTTAGTACTGGTTCTACCCAGGAAGCCATCGAAAGTGATTAATCTAAGTTGCAATAACTTAAAATAAATATGTTTAAACTAAAACACACTGAGCGGAAACAACTCTTACATCGTCTTCCTCTTCACTATCATCCTCCTCATCCGAATCACCGAATTGTTTGGTTTTATTCTCCCCCTGTGTTGACACGGTTCCCTGATTCACATTTTGTGGTGTATCGATCAATCTGTCATCCGATCTTACAGCGTTACTCTCAGGTACTGGAGGAAGAGGTGGTCCTATCATGTCGTCATCAGAATCTACAAGAAAAATATGGCAGACGATATACATGTCTTATAATGACAACTAGAACTTTCACTGAAGGTGATAAATACCCCGCAAACAATTTTTAGTAAGATCAAGGGCAATAACTCTGCATGGCAATGACCAAGCCACAACATTGTATGTACCATTACAGGTATAAGTTGAGCCACACCAAAATCGTGTCACGTACATGCACACTTCATGCTTATCATATATGTACACAATGTTTTAATTCAATATCTTCCAAACTGTAAAAGTAGTTCACTCCACAAGATTGCATATGCTGAATATATAGCAATACTGACTAAGTGCAAGGGCAATAAATCTGCATGGAATTGAGCGAGCCACACCAAAATTGTGTCGCGCACATCTACACTTCATATTGATCATGTTTATAAAGATTCAATTCCATATCTTGAAAACGGTAGAAGTAGTTCGCTCCACAAGATTCAACCGACCGACCGACTGCCGCAGTGACTCCTATATACCCCCTCTCAAACTTCGTTTGTGGGGATATAATATTAAATGCGAAAATGCAGAAATCCTGCAAGAAAGCAATTTTTTTCTGTCTTGATACATTCTTAGTATGACAGTAACACAGGATAATGCTGTAATTAATAAGAAAAATTGCTTACGGAAAGTCGTTATTTTGAAATTAAATAAACTGCTTATGTAACCTATATCACGTTTAACTTTCACTATAATGGCATGGAAAGATTCTTGGTAACGTAACATACCAAGAGTGGTGAGCCCATTTAAGATTTGATCTAGACTGAATTTGTGTTGATGAACTGTTAGAGGGTGCAATGTATGTGAATTCTTCACAAAGATTGGTGTGCCCCTGTAAGATTTGACTAGACTGATTTTGTGTTGAGGGTGCAATGTACCGTACGTGAATTTCTCACCAGAGTCACTACTATCTGTGTTACTACCACTACTCGAGCTACTGTCATCTCCGGTTTTCTTCTGTTTTTTCTCCGAGAGTTTATTCGGCTTGGCACCGCTGCTATCTACCTTCATCTCAGAACCCTTGCTTATTCTAGCCACAACCTCTTCTGCTTCTTCACCCGTCGCTTTAAGGACAAAAACACTTATTTTATCATTTATTCAAATTTGTATTTTTTGTAAGTCTTATTTTTGATAAAGATGCCTGATGACAGGTCTGCCAAACCTCCGGATAAATTCCAGAATCTCCGGATTTTTCATAAATTTGCTCTCCGGATCTCCGCATTTAAGCGTACAATCTCCGGGGTTTTCATCAAACAAAATGTTCAGGATTTAACATTTATATTTTCACAGTGTATCTGCTATTTCCTGCCTTGATCATGTTACACTCTCTAGTCAGCGATGCAAGGGAGGGTATTTACAAGTGGGGGTCATCAGTATAATGCACTGATTGAATATACAATTAACACCTAAGGGCATAATTAGTTCCATCAGAGACATAACAACATGTGCAGTAGCACCAATATATATCCTGCTTCTTTATTTGGTCAACCTAATTGAAATAACAAGTACTGAGCAAATCCTTCTGAGAGATTTTCTTTAAGCAATTTGATTTTTTAAATTTATTTTTACTTTTATTATTTTCTTTAGCATTAAATGTTTAGGGTCGGCCTTTTAAAACAGTCGGTCGGGAAACCAACTCCGTATATTATTAATGAATTTTATTGCAAAACAGTAGGTAACTTGAGAGGCCTCGCACATTGGATTTTCATCCATGCTCAAAGAATTGTATTGCATGGTTGTAAAACTGAATAATCACCCTACCTCGAGAAAATTATATATATATTGTGAAAATTCCTTTACAGAAGATAGAATGCATCTTAACTTGAATGATTTTGTTGTAGTTACTGATTCTGGTTACTATCCCAGTTTTAGTCTTTTTTTAAATAACAGTCACAGATTATGAAAAACTTAACTGTTTAAGGTTAGAGCTCTGACTGCTAATGCATGTATGTTAAAGTGGCTTGACAATAAGCATTCCTGACATACCTTCTCCTGTGACTTGTGTTCGCTCAATGGCTGTCTGTCTAGCTTGCTCAAACATTGACATAAAATCAAACTGCCTGGCCTTTCTCGAAGGCTCTGAAAGTGTGAAATATACATTATCATCTACTATTGTTCGGCGCGCTTGTTTCAGCCAAAGGTTTTTCGGCATTAACATGAGCAATTTTACTAATACGTACATGAGTTATATATAACTGGAATTTTTAGTGGTAAATAAAACTACCTTAGTTTTGAAAATCGGTTGAGAAATAAATATTTTACAGCCAAAATGATTTTTTGATGGTCCTTTCCTGGTTGGTTGGACAGCAGAAAATTAAGAAATTTCAAATAACTTCAGTTAGCCTTCATATTTTGCTATAAAACTTTTAGGGTGTCTTAATTTACTAATATCCAACAATTTAAAACCATTTTTGTCTGAAAAGTCAAAAAACACTTTGGGTGAAACAAATGCCCCAAACAATAGTTCATTGTTTTTGTCAGCCTAAATGCATGTTATAGAAGTGCAGGGCTTTTTTGGAAAAATAGGGGAAGAGGCCACAATTGTGAAAAAAAACACCAATTTTAAATTGTGAAGTAGCCGAATTTCGGCCCCTGTCATAGAAGTGAAAAAACACACTTTTTTTCCAGTATTTAAGGACCCTGAAAGTCATGCTTAAACTGGTTGGATGTGGTACAATGTAAACACACAAATTGAAATAAAAATATTTATTTCAATCGAAAAGTATGTAAATAAAAGGGTAACTTTTAGTGTATGACACTTGAAACTTCCACCCGCATTTTGAAAGTTTCCCTTTCTTTATGGGGTGGATTCAGTGCATGACATTTTGTTCCACTTCCTTCACTGATCATCTGTGTTACTTAAGCACATGGACCTTTTACATGTAGACTGTTTGGACACAGAGCAAGCGCCTAAGAACCTTTTGGAACAAAGAAGACTCGATCACCCAGTCCAATCTGTGTTCTGCGAGTGACATCCACTCTGTGAATGGGCAACAGTTTATGTCAGTTAGTGAGTTACAACCATGGTGCCCAGTGGATCGAAAAGGAACATTTAAACATGCAAGTTTCATTTTAGATACTAAAATCTGGACAAAATTTCCGAAACAGGGACTGCAAAAAAAAAAAGAGTGAAAAATGGGGAATGTGGCACATAAAGGCAAATATGGAGACAGGAATATGAAGTCAGTGTACATACTACATAGACGTTGATTTTTACTCCAAAATAACAAATCTCAATTTACCTTCTTTTCCATCCATGTTTAATAAGCGTCAGTAAATTTGTATTTTTGACGGATGTCACTTTAACGAAAACTTAAACCACAATGTTCCTTAGTAAAAAGAACATTTTCAATGCTTGGCATAACAAGAAAAAGCCTGAAGTCTAAAAATAAAAAAATCGCGAAAACTAATGTCAATTAAAAAAACCACTAGGTTACTGTTATTTAAAAAGTTGATTTCATTAACCAAGTACATAAATATAAGAAATGCATATAATTGTCACAAGAAATGTCTTTAAACACTGTATATATATTCAAAATTCAAAATTATGTCGAAAACGTTTGCAGAAAAATGGTCTTGGTCACTCCAGCGATTGTCAACTTACCGGTGTAAGGCTTGATTATTACCAGACTAATTTAACCAAACACGTTGGACCTCGGTGATCGCAAATGTCTACAATGTCGAATCGACGCTGACATTCGACATTGACATTGTAGACATTTGCGATTACTTTGTTTGGTTGTCGATTATCCCAAAGAATTGTCAAAAAATGGTAATTATGTTATTTTCCACTAAAAAGAGTTACTTGTCTTTCTTGTTTGGAAAATAGTGCTGTTAGCTTGCGAAATGTCATGTCATTGTCCGATATCACACCTTTCACAGTTATTGTTGGAACTTGGTAGACCATGAAATTGGTCAAATGGTGCTCCTTTCCTTCAGGAGTATAGTTCAAGATACTGGTGTCACACTTGACCATAATGTTGAGGCCCTCCCAGTGGTGGGCCATGTTCCCGTGTTCCCTGAAAATACGACCCAATGTTCCCTTGTTTCCCAAAATATTATGCTTTGTTCCCCAAAAATATTTTTCAATGTTCCCTTGTTCACCAAAAATATTACAATAACAATGTTCGCTTGTTCCCCAAAAGTAAATGACCATGTTCCCTTGTTCCCCAAAACCTGTGGGAGACCCTCAATGTTTATCTCGGCGGTAGAAAATAATGAAATGATAGGACAGATAGAAGCATAGTTCGAGTGAAGGCAACGGAAAGGTAATGTTTCCAAACTGTGTTTTCGTCACCTTCAGATCCTACTGTAGCCGCGAAGGGTACGAAACCCAACCGGCACAGCACCAAACTATCATGAGTCTCTTAGTTACAGGTTGAGCCCATGCCATCTTAAACAAGAGGGCCAAAATGGCCCTAAATCGATCACCTGAGGATCTTTGCGATGATGAAAAAATTGGCTCTTATATATATCAAGGGGTTTCATCATTAAATTCCTTTCAATACCTTTTTACAAGTACAAAACACAACAACACCCTCAACCAAAATTTAAACCCATAACTCCATGCTAACAATTAAGAAAAACTATTTTTTAAGTTTTCCCTATATATGTATGTAAAACATGCAAAATCTTAATTTATATACAAACTTTAGAAAAAATAACAAAAGAAAAAAACGCATCCAAACAGGAAACAATAATAAAAACGAAGACAAAAAGTTACCTCCAGTGGGATTTGAACCCACGGCCCTAGCTTCCCACTATACAAGACGTAATTAAAAGATTTTTCTATGGTTGCCAGCTTGGATGTTACGTTTAACTTATTTTAACAAATTTGAACATCATTCATCTAAGGATCATCCATATGAAGTTTGGTCAAAATTGACCGAGCTGTTTCTGAGAAGACGATTTTTTGAAGATTATCCCTATATAAGTCTATGTAAAACATGTGACACTGGGGCGGGCCAAATGTGACCCCAGGATCACCATATGAACAAGCTTGGTAGAGGAGTCCATAAGCTTATAGTAAATGCAAAATAGTAAACCCCTGGCTCTTGTATTTTCACAGAGAAATATTTTTTAAGTATTTCCCTATACAAGTCTATATAAAAACATTTGACCCCATGGACTGGGTCGCCATTTGTATAAACTTGGTAGTGGACCATACGTCTATCGCAAACGCAAAACATTAAACCTCTGGCTCTTGTAGTTTCAGAGAAGAAGATTTTTTAAGCTTGGTAGAGGCCAGAGCAACAAGAGAATAAACCATTGAGGGCACGACAAGACAAGACCGCAGACAAACACCAAACGCCACCATCCCATAGGGCTTTAGGTAGGCGTCATCATAGGGTCCACAGCCATCGTACAATTAAAGAGGAAAGCTTGCAGTACATTGCAAATTGATAGGGTCATAACCTCTTTTGATAAACCTTTTAACAAGTTTAACAAAGTCTACGTAAAACATTTGACCCCATGAATTGGGTCACCATTTGTATACACTTGGTAGAGGACCATACGTCTATAGCAAACGCAAAGCATCTTGTAATTTCAGAGAAGAAGATTTTTTAAGTTGTCCCTATATAAGTCTATGCAAAATCTTTATATACAAACTTTAGAAAAAATAAACAAAAGAAAAAACGCATCCAAACAGGAAACGATAATAAAAACGAAGATTAAAAAAACAAGAAAACCACCTCCAATGGGATTTGAACCCACGGCCTTAGCTTTCCAGAGTACAAGAAGTAATTTAAAGGGTTCTCTATGGCGGCCATCTTGGATGTCATGTTTTAACAAATTTGAAAAACATTCACCTAAGGATCATCCACGTGAAGTTTGGTCAAATTGACCAAGCTATTTCTGAGAAGATTTTTTTTTTAATTCCTCTATGTAAGTCTTTGTAAAATATGTGACCTCTGGGGTGGGACCAAATGTGACCCCAGGATCACCATTTGAACAGGCTTGGTAGAGGACCATAAGTTTATTGTAAATGCAAAATATTAAACCTCTGGCTCTTGTAGTTTCAGAGAAGAAGATTTTTTAAGTATTTCCCTATACAAGTCTACGTAAAAAAAAAGAAAGATATAAAAATCGTACAGGGAAAGTAGCATTCAATGACGACAGTCACCCACAAAACACAAAAACAAACACGCAAACAGACAAACGAGAAGGCAAAGGTAATAAAAAATGCAAACGACATCACAAACACAAAAGGGTTGGCAATAGGGCTTCCGCCTTGGAACGGTCAGTGGCCTTTTTGGCCACTGGGGGTTTAAACCAGGTTCTAGGGTGCACCAAACCTCACACTTACTCTATTGTCATCCCAATTAAACGGGACAGTGTAAATAAAGAAATCCCCGCCATGAAATACTCTCTAACCAACAAGGCAGCGTTAAAAGCCAATATAGGTAAAACACCTAGATGCTCGTGAATATATAAATACAAAAAAACAACTTGAAAGCCACAATGAAGCTTCTCGATGACTTGGCAGAAGCCACAGCAACAAGAGAATAAACCATTGAGTGAAGACCGCGGACAAACATCAAACGCCACCATCCTAATTGGCTTTAGGTAGGCGTCATCATAGGGTCCACAGCCTATCCGGTCATCGTACAATTAAAGAGGAAAGCGTAGTGGCGAACTGTAAAAGGGTCCACCAGCAAGCATGCAGTACGTTGCAAAATGATAGGGTCATAACCTCTTTTGATAAACCTTTTAACAAATTTAACAATGATAGTATGAACGTGATCATGACCAAGAACGTTACGAAGTTTGTATGTGTCGTGCTCGGCCGTTTCCAAAGGTCCATTATCATACTCTTTTTTATAGCACAGTGGCGTTGCTTGTGCAGTGTGGCGGCAGTAAAACGTCACCCCGCGCTTGCAGTCAGTACTGTTATTCATTCGATCTTTGGAGATCGCTGAGCCCGATACTTATATTTAGTTATCGGTGGTACATTTTCCATTTCTTTTGTTTTCTTACTTAATTTTTGATTCGGTGGTTCCACTACTCCGGCCGATAAAAGGCTCTGGATATTGTTTAACCACTCATAGGATATGTTGTCTGCTTTTTGATACGCAGGCTTCATAACCGCTGCTCCCAACTAAATTCTATCATGTTATTTCGCTCTTCGGGGCATTTAATTTTATTAGATACTGGGACCATACGCCGTACGACATGGGGAAGCAGTATACCGCTATATGCATGTCATCTTTGGGATGGTTAAAATTTTGTACTATTGATTTTATGAATATTGAGTTCTGCTCAACCCGGGGCAAGAGGGCGTGAGCGATAGCTAGCATATTTCACTACTGCTCATGAACAGTCTCAATCAAACCGAGACTGCAATATTTCGTATATGTCGTGCTCGGCCGTTTCCAAAGGTCCATTATCATACTCTTTTTTTTGTAAATCACATCGCCATAGAAGTCCGGTTGTGATAGTCTTTGTCGCAGAAATCCTTAAATGGAAAGAAGATCAGGGTTACGATAATACAATTTTGCAAAGGTTTTACGAAGTTTATGGTAATGGTAACCCTGATGGAGTAGCTTTTTAGTTATACAAAGATTACGAATATTAAAGTCCTCAACTCGAGTACAAGCTCTTGAAAAACGAAGGGAACATCCCCATCTAAGTGGGAATAATTAACAATGTCAAAATTAAAATCATCTCTCTAGTCATAGAATTTGCTAATAATTTCACCATTTGCAACAGAGAGATCTAAATCAAGAAAAGAAGCGTTATTATCAGAAATATTAGCCTTGTTAAGCTGAAGTTCTTTAGGATAAATATTATTAACCATAATTGGAAAGAAAGGGTTGTCAATGTTCAATATGTCATCCAGATACCGAGAGGTGTCATTAAAGGCTTCAATAACATCTGCCTGGGTATCTGGTGAAAGACTCAACATGAAATCTCTTTCATAGCAATATAAAAACAAATCTGCGACAAGTGGTTCACAGTTCGCACCCATAGGGATACCAACAATTTGTCTATAAAAGGTGATTCCATTCCTAACGAAAATATTATCTAATAGGAAAATGAGTGCTTCACAAACTTCATGGCAAGTCCACATAGTGTAATTATCTAAACTGCCGTTAGTAAAAAACGCTTTAATATTATTACAGGCCAAAAATGTAGTATTTTCCCTAGCGAATGTTTTTTGAATGAGCGCAATAAGCTTGTCTTTAATAAGGTGATGTGGTAAGGTAGTATATAGCGTAGAGAAGTCTTAAGTGCTTATTGATGAAACTTGACGTTTATTGAAAATTTTATCAACGACATCTCCTGAATTTTTTATAGACCAAAATAAATTAATCCCAGAGTTTTCATAAGTTTTATCACAATATATTTTAACGTGATTTTTAACGGCAGTAAGACAAGAAGTTAAAAGTTTGGAGATGTTTGTTGTGCAGGCACTAAAATTCGAAATAAAGCGGGCCTTATACGGATTTTTTTATTTAATTTAGGAATCCAGTACATAGTAGGCAATGTATTTTGCTTATCGTCTACACCAGCCTTGAAAGTAGTGCATCGAGTGATATGTGCGGAAACAACATCATCCTCGGTAGAATTTACTGGAGTATACGAATTGGTGCTGCCGAGTTCCAGAGATAAAACATTGACGTAATGTAGGCGTCAAACAATAATTACATTATTAGCTGCTTTATCTGCAGGAACTAACACAAATTTATTATGAAATTCCTGAATTCCCGAGCTTAAATTACGAAAGGAAAACCTAGGTCTCGGAGGAAGTAAAGAGGGGTTAGCATTATAAAAGTGAATACTATATCTATAATTTTAAGAATTGACTTTTTCCAAGTAGAAAGCGAGTTTGAGTCCTCATGTTCTGTACGACACCATTTTATACTAAAAAGTTCAATGGAGTGGGCGATCTGGGCACGACAGGCATTACAATCAATAGTTGAAGGTTATCTATATTTAGGACCTTTCGAAAACAAATGACGAATACGTTTATCAACAATATCAAAATTACCAGTGATGACATGACCTGCTGGAGCATAGCAAAATGTTGATTTGTTGCATTCACATTCCTTAGGAGTGTTATGTAATATATCAAGGTCAGAAACTATTTTGTTGTAATTGAAAATAATATTTCTAATAGGCTTTTTATACTTATAAGAAATTACAGGACTTTCGGAATTTTTGAAATATTTTGGGATAGAATTTCTCGAAAATACTAGGCATGTCAATGAAATCAATACCTTTATTAATATATTGTAGTTTTAGAAAATGCCTAACGTGATCAGACTCATTGTCAATATTGGGTCGGAGAACATGTTGTGTGTAGCTTTGAACTATGGAAGCAGTGTTATACAAGGGATCTGTACAAATGAAAATCTTGTCTGCTTCCTCGACGATCAACTTTAGTGAAGAAATAAGCCGTGAAAGCATAGAGTGCTTTCCAGACTGTTTAGAAATAGTATGTAAATCAGCGACAGGTATAATTACACGCGATTTATGTTTGATGTTACCATTACGCCTAAGACCATGAGACTTAGATTTACGCTTTCGAATAGAAAATATAGAAAAAAATGTCAATATTAGGATCTTTTGAAATATTCCTTCTTGATAAATATTGTCATTAAGGCCGAGTTGATATGGTGTCTGTACGTTTTCCATCCATTTAATTGAATGTTGTTTAACGGCTCATCAACACAGTATAGGTTATTTAGAGCCGCCCCAGATAGAGGGGAAGGATACATAGGAATCCGGGAACCTGCCCTGCTCTTATTATCGAATAGATTAATATGTTTCTTTAACGTGCTCGGAGGATAGACCGATACACGGGACCGTCCGGTTTACGTCCCCATCCGACAAACGAGGCTAAGGGAAAGTGTATTGCCCAAGAACACACCGACGGATCACAGTGGCACCACGGAGGATTGAACCCGGGACCTCCGGTAACAAATCCGCCGCGCCCATCCATTTAAATTCAGCAATATGTCTAGCTTTTATTTTAAAGCTTTTATAGTAACATCATTATCAAACAATATATATTCAACCGGTTGAATAGTAACTTTGCTAAAATTATGACCTGACTGACGAAAGTGTTGGTACAAGTAATTTTTTAACCTTTTAGGATTACTTGCATTACATTTGTGTTTTTTAAGATCGACCTGTTTGTCCAACAAATTGTTTACCACAACGTGGTGCATTTCAAGTCAGAACATAAATGACGTGAGCTGTACGTCAATCAACATTTGAAACTTGACATATATTAAACAATCTACCATTAACAGCTGATATAATGGTGGACTTGCAAGATAAATAATTGCAACAACTGCACCTCTTAGCATTGTACTTATTAATAGAGGGAAACACCCTGCGTCTTGAATGAACTAAATGATTTCTGAAAGGAGACTTTATATGGTATTTCCTCAAAACAGGTGATCCTAGAGGAGTTACGGAAACTTTTGAGCCATTATTAAAAATCCTAGTAATATTATGAGAAGGAACATGAAACGAAGTTGCCGAATGAAGATTTAAAGGTGTAAGGCGTACATATGGTTTAGTTCTAAGAAATGAAGAGTTATTTTGTGGAATTTGTATTGATGACGCAGAGTGTAACCGAAGAGGTGAAAGATTTATTTTAAGAGTTTTAACTAATATACTCATTATTGTTTTTAGGAGAGTAATACCATTGTGTGAAAAGCGAAATAAGGGCCAATTAGTAGTTATTAAAGATACGAAAAAATCGTATCAAAGATCCATAAGAAATTATATTAGTAAACTTACGGACTGTTAAAAGAGGTCAAAAACCCGACGTCAGTGTCTAATACAAGATCATGAGGAAAGTTAAGGAAAACCCTAATAAAATGGGCCAAAATGTCGATGAGCACAAAACCTTCAACGCGGTATATGAAACACACGTGTTTAAGGAAAAACTGGATCAATGAATGTCATACAATCCCTGTAGGATGGAAAATAAAAATAATGATTGGATGTACGGGGAGAAAACGCGTGACCCCTGGGGCGGGGCCAAATGTGACCACAGGGTCACCATTTTAACAAACTTGGTAGAGGACCATAGGCTTATTGTAAATGAAAAATATTACACCTCTGGCTCTTGTAGTTTCAGAGAAGAAGATTTTTTAAGTATTTCCCTATACAAGTCTGTGTAAAATTGTAACCCCCACGGCGGGGCCAAATTTTACCCCAGGGTCACCATTTGAACAAACTTAGTGGAGGACCATAAACAGATGCTATATGTAATACATGAGAGCTCTTGTGGTTTCAGAGAAGAAGATTTTTAAAAGTTTTTTCCTATATAAGTCTATGAAAAACATACAAAATCTCAATATACAAACTTTGGACCCCGGGGCACGGCCATTTTTTACCCCCGGGATTTCTTTTAAACAAACTTGATAGGCGTTGGCGATCATTTTAAAAGACAAAAAGTCGAAATCTGTCTGGCGGTTCTTGAGAAGATATTTTTAAGGTTTCAGCCATATATGGCAATGGCGGCCATCTTGGATGTCGCGCTGACCTAATTTTAACAAATCTAAAAAGCATTCATCTAAGGATCATCCATGCGAAGTGTGGTCAAAATTGGCCAAGCGGTTTCTGAGGAGAAGTCGTTTGAAGCAAAAGTTAACGACGACGGACGGACGGACGACGAACGAAGAGTGATCCCAATAGATCACCTTGAGCCGGAGCCTTCGGCTCATGTGATCTAAAAAGAGAGGAAAACTCCTACTTGAAGGATACCAAGTCGGGAGCCTCAGCCATTATGGCTAGCACGGAGTTCCATACGGGGATGGTACGGGGGAAGAAGCTGAACTTGAAGGTGTCTAGAAGATGAATCAAGCGGGAGTTATCCTCTCTGAGGACGCTTCTTCGAGTGAGTGGATCTGATTTGTGTTGATGCAGATGGTGATGCAATCTGCAGCTGGTATATCCACCAAGTCGTTAATTTGTATTGCATTTTTGCCTTGCAAAATTGCAAATCAGTTTCATAGCAGTTTTGCCTTGCAGAATTGCAAATCAGTTTTACCTTGCAGAGTTGCATAGCGGTTTTACCTTGCAGAACTGCATAGCATATTTACCTTGCAGAGTTACATAGCAGTTTGACATTGCAGAGTTGCATAGCAGTTTTACCTTGCAGAACTGCATAGCAGTTTTCATTGCAGTTACACGGATTAGCAGTTTGACCTTGCAGAGTTGCATAGCAGTTTTGTCTTGCAGAGTTGCATAGCAGTTTTACCTTGCAGAGTTGCAAAGCGGTTTTACCTTGCAGAACTGCATAGCATATTTACCTTGCAGAATTGCATAGCAGTTTGACCTTGCAGAGATGCATAGCAGTTTTACCTTGCAGAACTACATAGCAGATTTACCTTGCAGAAAGTTATTCAAAGAAAGTTAAAAAATGAAAAAACTCCGCTGAGAATCATCTCGCTAAAATACTTAAGTATTAGCAGAAGTGAATATTAACCGAGTCTTTTTACCATTGATTGCGATACTTTAGGCATAATTATATCTTTATGGACTGAGAATTAGAGCTGAAATGCGTGTGTTTACTTACCGAGTCGAGACAAATCTTCGTTACGGATGATCATCTCGTGCACCTGCTGATGACGTCGATTACTGGGCTTGGACCCCTGGATAAGACATTCCTACTGCGCTTAATGGCCTACCCTAAGGTTATTGAACGTCTTTTATTCTGATAAAGGATCTCTGAAACTGGGAGATTTTAGAAATACACTCGTTCAGAAATTCGTCTGTCTGTTCTTGTCATGTCCTAACAATAGATGACGCTGAAAACATTTCACAACATTGCATCAGAACCATGCCTGCTTCACAACATATAGTGGAGTGGCATAGGTCGATATTTACAAAAATTGTGCTATTTGTGATACAATCACCAAATTTTGCATATAGGTACGCTTGATCCTAATGATCAATTTTAGATAAATTCACACTGTTGCGCATGCGTGGGCGCGCGTTTACTTCCGGTATGATTAAAACGCTACATTATACGGACTAACTTCAAATAAAAAACTATATCTAATGAATTAAAGCGCAGAAAATGTAATTATTGTGTTCACATGTCTATAATACAAACAAAATCATTACTCTTCATTGCGCATGCCTAGCAGAGGTATAACTTCCGGTTATGTCAGATGTTTTCTATTCTAAAATCACAAACATAAGAGAATTTGAAAGAATTATAAACAAGAGGCCCAAGAGGGCCTGTGGACGCTCTACTGGCTAATATGGCTCTTATGACATCAATGAAGCAAGTGACTATCGTCTTAAAGTGGCAAAATATAGCAATAACTCCGCCATTACTGGTCCGATCTGGCTAGTTTTCCAAGTTAATAAAAATGAAAAGAAAAAAAAAAAAAAAATGAAAAAAAAAAAAAAATGAAAAAAAAAAAATATGAATAAAAAAAAAAAAAATGAAAAAAAAGAAAAAAATGAAAAAAAAAATGAAAAAAAAAAGAACAAAATTGGTAAAGGACCATAATCTTATAGCAACAGCAAAATATTAAACCTGGCTCTTGCAGTTTCAGAGAAGAAAAAAAATTAAGTGACCCTTGGGGCGGGGCCAAATGTAACCCCAGGGTCACCATTTAAACAAAGTTGGTAAAGGACCATAAGCTTATAATAAATGTAAAATATCAAAAAAAAAACTACATAAGTCTATGTAAAACTGTGACCCTCGGGGCGGGGACAAATTTGACCCCAGGGTCACCATTTGAACAAACTTAGCAGAGGACCATAAGCAGATGCTACATGTAATACATGAGAGCTCTGTGCCATGTGGTTCAAAAGAAGAACATTTTTTTCAGTTTTTCCCTATACAAGCCTATGTAAAACTGTGACCCCCGGGGTGGGGCCAAATGTGACCCCTGGGTCACCATTTGAACAAACTTGGTAGAGGACCACAAGCTTATAGCAAATGCAAAAATATTAAACCTCTGGCTCTTGCAGTTTCAGAGAAGAAGATTTTTTAAGTTTTTCCCTATACATGTCTATGTATAACATGTGACCCTTGGGGCGGGGCCAAATGTGACCCGAGGGTCACCATTTGAACAAACTTGGTAAAGGATCATAAGCTTATAGTAAATGCAAAATATCAAACCTCTGGCTGTTGTAGTTTCCGAGAAGAAGATTTTTAAAAAAAAAATCCTATATAAGTCTATGTAAAACTGTGACCCCCGGGGCGGGGACAAATTTGACCCCAGGGTCACCATTTGAACAAACTTAGTAGAGGACCATAAGCTGATGCTACATGTAATACATGAGAGCTCTGTGCCTTGTGGTTTCTGAGTAGAAGATTTTTTAAAGTTTTTTCCTATATGTCTATATGAAAAACATGCAAAACCTCAATATACAAACTTTGGAACCCCGGGGCACGGCCATTTTTGACCCCGGGGACTTTATTTGAACAAACTTGATAGTCTAGGCGTTGGCGATCATTTTAAAAGAAAAACTGTTGAAATCTGTCCAGCAGTTCTGGAGAAGATTTTTTAAGGTTTCGACCATATATGGTAATGGCAGCCATCTTGGATGTAGCGCTGACCTAATTTTAACAAATCTAAAAAGCATTCATCTAAGGATCATCCATGTGAAGTTTGGTCAAAATTAGCCAAGCGGTTTCTGAGGAGAAGTCGTTTGAAGAAAAGTTAACGGACGACAGACAGACAGACAGACGGACGACGGACGACAGACAACACACCATCCCATAAGCTCTTCTGGCCGTTGGCCAGTAGTGCTAAAAAACAAACACGCTATAGTAGTATACACGTTTGTGCAAACTCCTTATTCCCACACTTCCTAAATGATTCTGAATTCGGCGATCACGAGACTCGCTGGTGCCTATGGGTTACTATGGTGAGTCCTTAGGCAAGACATTTCCCTAGCCTCGTCTATCGGGTGGTGGCTTAAACCGGACAGTTTTATCGGACTCTTATCTTCCGAGCACTTTACAGAGCCATACAATTCTGTGCGACAATAAGAAAAGGGCATGATTGACGGATTCCTATGTATCCTTCCCCTCTATCTGGGGCGGCTCGAAATAAGCTGAAACAATAAGTTGATGAGGTGATAAAATTAAAATTACTTTATGAACAGTATATATTGTTTTTCGAGCTAGATCATCCTCTCTTTGAAAAAAGATTTAGGGGAATTATCCATACCAGTTCGGCGACGGACAGTTTGTTAATTTAGGGGGATTACTATTGAGATGAAGGCTTTAGGACACTGGTTAGATGACTCTGGGTGGACTGATGCTTAAGTTAAAAGAGATGTTTCGACAATGAAAATGATGACCAGATGGACTTTAAAGCGAGGCGTACCGAAAAGCAAGTCCTTTCTCCTTTTTAAATACTAGTGTCGAACTTGAATGCTTTAGACCATACACAACTGTGCACATTATGTTTCAGTGCACATTCATGATATTGTTGGTCTAAATAAACTTCATCCAGAAATTGCTGAAGAATTCAAGACTGGAAAATATACCGTTCAGAAAACGTCTCGTCATTGCTCTGCATTAGCAATCGACCGTGCTCATGGGCAGACAAATGGAAAGAGACAGTGGTCGGGTTAACCGAACATTCAGCTTCACTCAGAAGGCAGATGTTAACCGGACCTCGAGTTTTAAATAAATTTGAGCAATTAGTAGAAGTAAATTTGACTGATTACACTCACCGACATGACCAGCAACCCGGTGTTCAAAGATAGTTTATGGAACATTTTAACAGGCTAGCTTTGACAATGGAAAATGTGGACAACCCGTTTCTAGAGAAAAGTACAGACTATCAAAAGAGATCGCAGATCATTTAGAAGAGAAAATTGTCCGAAATACTATAAGCGTTGGTCATAAACAGTACTGTGCATTTGTGCAAGACAGACTGACTAAGCTCTTTATATGCCTCCAAACAAATTATCAGTCTTTGGTGAAAGACCTTCTACTGGGGCGTCTGAGAGTAATTACTATGTTCTGCCTTAAAACGGAATTATGCTTATCAAGGTTGTCTTGCTTGTCAAGAGGAGGTGGTCTTGAATAATTATTTTAGCATGAAACTCAAGTAAATCGACTATCAGTATCAGACTGAGGAAAAGTGAGGTCTTGCTCCAATTCCAATATTCTTAGTTGCTTCAGTGAATTGAGAGAAACCGTTGTTGTACAGCCAGCCATCTAGCATTTATTCTGGATGGAGCAGCAGTCGTACAAACACTTAAACCTGAAGAAGTGTGTACATTTGAACACTATGCCTCCGATACTTTGTGTCCTTTTTACTGTTCAAACTTCAAAACGCCAAGAGGGTCGATGTTGTATAGGATTTTTAAAACCGATATACTTAACGTCTTGCCATGTGAGAAAGGAGAAAAGGATGTACGCCGACGCGTGGTCCCATCCGTTGAAATCCTATACAACTGGCAAGATTTCGAAAGTTTCTATGAAAACAAAAGAGAACTGCCGAGAACATGTTTTGGCTTCGCCTTCAAAAGATGACGTAAGTGGCCTGATCCCCTGCTCTGATGAGGAATATGACACTCGTATATTCGTATATGTCGTTTTTCTCTATAGATTGTAGTCGAATTGAGGACTTTAATATTCGTAACCTTAGTATAACTAAAAATCTACTCCATCAGGGTTACCGTTACCATTAACTGCAAAAAAACACTTTGCAAAATTGTATTATCGTAACCATGATCTACTTTTAAAATATAAAAGTAAGTTAAGAACTCTTCTGCGACGAGGACTATCACGACCTGTCTCCTATGGTGACATGATTAACAAACCTCCTAAGATCCTTAGTCATGATCACTTTCATACTATCTTTATTAAACTTGTTAATAAGTTTATCAAAAGAGATTGTGACCATTTCATTTTGCAACGCACTGCATGTGTAGTGATTGACTATTTATAGTTTGCCTCTATTCTTTCCTTTTGGTGTGATGACCGGATATATTCTTGACTCTATGATGACGTCAACCTAAATTCTGAAAGGACAATGATGTTTGATGTTCGTCTTCAATTTTGTCTGGTCGTACCCTAAATGGCTTATTCTCTTAATGCTCTGGCTTCTGCCAAGCCATCAAGTACTTACTTTGGGGCTTTTGTTTTTATATTAATTTATACATGTGCATATCTGTGTTATACTCATCTATAAAAGCTTGTTTGAGAATATAACTGGCATGCGGGGATTGCTTTATTTACACGTCCTGTTTTATTGGGATGACAATAGGGTTGTGAGCTTTGGTGCAGCCTAGAACAAGGTTTAAACCCCCAGCGGCCCCTTTTTTGCCCTATTGTTGACCATATTATGTCTGTGGTGGTGCATACTTTTCTTTTTACGTAGCAATTGTTTGTTTTGTATTTGTTTTTTTGGTTGGCTGTGTTCTCAGACGGTTGCTGTTCCTGTTCGATTGTATACCTACTTTTATTGGCAATCTCTGTTGTTCGTAGGATAGCATCAGAAGAGCTTTACTTAAGAGTTTGGAACTTTGAAAATCGAATATATACTGCTGTACATGTCATAGCTAAGAACTGGTGATTATAACCCGTCTTTAAATGTACACGAGTCTTTTAACGAAAACACTTAAATCGTTCTCCTCTTCGGTTACACTCTGCTTCATCTAATCGTTTTGCGTGTGTTCTGTGAATGCAGCATTTCCTGTTTGACTTTTATACTTATTTCTATGCAATTGTCGGCTGCGTCACAGAGTAATCCTTCTTGGGACATGACACAAGTGCATAGGTCATTTGGCACTGCTAACCATCGCTAACATATATTTATCCTGAAACGAGCTGGTGACAAGGTGTTACTGAAGATTGTATGAGCGTGATATCCTTTTATGGACTAGTTTGTGGGTTGATTTTAACATTGCCAGAAGAGAAATGTTCACGAAGAGGAGCATGGAAAGATTGCCACCGACGCAAGCAGCTCCTGAATAGCATGTATTGCCTGCTGTCTATCAGACGGGTCAGGTTTAGATGCAAACACTTCATCTTAAAGCAATACGGATTAGCCCAGTAGACGAGGCTTGCAGAAACTTCATTCATGCGACATATGTTCCAAAGTGGACAACATTACCGGAAGCAGCTCTTAGTGATCATGAACCAATCAGATGGGCTACTAGAAAATTGCTCAACTCACTGCAAACATGTTAGTTTAAGCTGTACTCCAATACACTGCCCTGTGTGCACGCAACGGGAAATGTGAAAGAAGTTGCATATCTGACCAGATACGTGAGATGGAAGAAATATACATAGAAAAAGCATTCAATAAATAAAAGCCCTACAAATCACTGTAACTGTCGTCATATATGCATAACCGGAAGTACAGAATTATTATTGCATGCGTAGTAAGAGGAGTGGCTGAATCACTTTTATCACTTTTAAAGAAGGCTGTATCAAACACCATAACAGTTTTTATTTCAATACTATTTTTAGTACAATGTAGAGATGAAAATCTGATATTTTACATAAAACAGAGTTTACGCATGCGCAGAACTGAATATATATTTTTTTTTATATTATCTATAACTTCATATAATTTGTAAAAATAAAATTAAGTCATTTTATTTATATAATGCATAAGCATAAGTCAATTTAAAAGAGATACTGTATTTCCTAATAGACCGGAAATGAAAAAACCTCGCGCATGCGCAAATATATTGTGGGTCCATATCTAAAAAAAATCAGTATCAAAAACACTACCTCTGGGCAAAATTTGGTGCTTGTATCACAAACTGCACAATTTATCGACTATGCCGCTCTGCTTATATTGCATCATCTGATGACACCATTCTGCGCATGATCATTCGTGATGCCAAAGAGACGCTTCTATTTCTTACAACAGATTATACCAGTCAGGAAATGCGACACAAGAAATAGCATAATGGGATTTAGGTTTTATTTCAATTGTATTCAATAAACAATTTCTTTCAAATTAAATATTCAAACAAAATTCAAATTAAATATTTAAACAAAATGATAAAATGATTGGCAGTAAAACAACAACACAATGAGGAAGTTTTGCCCGATGTACACTTACCAATTCATTCGCTTTAAAACTAGAATTATGTACTGAATAAAATACTCTGATAAAATTACCCCCATTGAAATGCGTGTAAACTTGAAACGACTTAAAAACGCTAAATGCAACTAAAATTCCAAATGTAACCTTCGTAGTTTTTAAAGAATTAACAATTATTATTTTAATATTTACTAAATCGTTTAAAAGTGAAACTTCACTGACAGCAAAATACTTCTGATAAATAAATGTTGATACATATAAACAATAAAGTTAATTTCAACAGAAATAATGTACTATATATATATAAGTAATCACATATAATCAAGCAAACCTCTATAGTACAAGTGCATCTCTAGGATACAAATAAATATTGCACAAAACTAAATGACTGCCCCTTAACTAGTATCTTTTCCTACAAAAAAGAAAAAAAAAAAGAGTACATATACTGTAAATATAATTATACGAATCTGCCAGGCCTTTTTTTCCTGGAAATTTGGAAGAGGCCTTTGAAATGGGGGGAAATGATTCCCCGAGTTTTTATCTGGAAATTTGGAAGAGGCCCTTGAAATTCGGACTGCGACATTTTCGGAACTATTTATGTAAGCTTAAATGAAAGTAAAAAAGCGCATGTTTTTTGTTTGTTTGTTTTTAAGTAGTGTCACTAGAGCTACAGGTAGCAAGATATTGAACAAATGACGGAAATATATTACAAATGTTTTCTGGTCCAATGACTATACACACACAATAATCTGGCCTCGATTGAGAAATGACACATCCTTTGTTAATTGAAGCGTAGCCTTATGTCGCCCTATGGTATATATAAAGGTAAAAAAGCCCTGGTTTCATTGGTTCATTGAATAATCCGAAAGATGTGTCAAGGGAACATCATAAGCAAAGAATTAAAGATTTGCTATTATTCCTTCAGGTGTATCCCAGATACAGTATTCCCATTAAAACAGCATAACACTACTCAACTAATAAAACTGTACCATTAAATACAGCTTAATTCAAGTAGAGATAACTGGAGCAGTGACTTAAAAAACAAACATAATTGTTTACATATCATATGCTTTGAAGGACAAAGAATACCCAGAAAAAATATTGATTTTCCTCAACTCTTACACCTTTTTGATGGTTCTGCTTTAATCGTTATAAAACACACATTTGTAAACAATTTTAATGAAAATTATAATAATTATTCCTTTTATGTTATGATCATTAACACGAATGAAAATATCCCAACGAAAAATATTTTTAATAGATATTACAATTTTCCGTATGTAGACAAAAGATCTGGAAACAGTAACAGGTATGCCGATAAAGATAGCATTTACTGAGGTCAAAAGGCTGGTTCGTTGAATGATGTAACGTTTATTTAATCACATTTTAGGCTACATGTGACAGTAACTTTTTTAGTGGCAGATGACCACCCTCTTTTTCCTGGTTGGAACCAGTACTGTATTTATACAGCCATCCGTAATAAATAACAGTCTCGCTGGATGTAAAATGAGGCGGGTGAGGTAAAACAGGAGACAAAAAAACACACTCATGTATGGTGTAAATAATAGAGGATTCAATTAGGTTATTGGCCATCAAGCATTATTTGCTATTTTAACATTGGCCATCAAGCATTATTTGCTATTTTCTATTTTAAGATACTGTATTTCCAGATATAATGTAAACATTACGCCATCCATAAATCATAATTTGTTTGCTGTTTCCAAACCATTGGTATATATGGTAGGTGATATTTTTTTTCTATAAAGACAGCTAAAACTTTAATATGAAAATAAAGAAAACAATATTTCCGACAGCCATAAAGAAATTAATGATAATGCTTTGTTAAATTGTTTAAAGGTTGGGTCCTTATACACGGGTAAGCAAGGACAGGTCCTAATTCATGGGCAGACAAGTTTCGCTATTTTTTTCTGGGGTAGGTAGGTAAACAGCAAACAAACAATACTTTATGGTTGGCCATGTGATTATGGTGCATGCAACAATAAACAACTATACGCAAATAAACTACTTTCTGGACTGCTATTGTTTCCTTTTAAACATTTAACTAGTTTGTTATATCTACACATCATATACAATCACTCTGAAGCACCATAAGACCCAGGCCCCACACACACTCACCCACTTTCAAAACAAGATAAATAAGTTTTGTGTTCTATTTATATGGTGGCGGAACTACGTGACTGATTTGGTTCATGGCAAAAACATTATCAATAAGTGCTCAATTCAGGTGTTTTTCAAATACTGTTTTTTTTATTAAACATTTAATAAGTTTTGTTCCAACTTAAGGGCACATACCCTTACAGTGTGAGGTCTTTACTCTGCAGCAAAGGTCATTCAATTCATCTAGTACTTTCCGAGATATGCACTCCCAAAATTAACATGGTCATAAGCTTCCTTTCATTCCCGAAACTTTCAGGGGGCAAGTACAGAACGAATCAAATGATACACTTCGAGTCAGAGTTTAGAGCTCACTTTGTAGGGGAATGTGAAATTTAGTGACAATTTGGAATGGCAACATTTCGCCAGCAGCATTTTTTGTAACTGGCAAAACGAAAAAGTTACTTGCAATTTCTACCGTTGTGTGAGTAAGTACAATATGTAACAAATAAGTAAAAAGTACGATTCATCATTAGCAAACATGCTAGATTCCATATGTGTCATACAAATACAAGGACATATCAGGAAAACTTAAAAATATTAAAACACCATTGATATGTATCACGTTTCAAAAAAAAAGGCAGACGTATTCTAAATTAAACACCTAAGGATTTTGATGCACTTGCAAATTTTTGCCAGTACTTGAAAAGTTTACTGCCATTCTGAAAATGTCACCTGCATTTTGCCAAACGCCAGCTTAAATTTGAGCTCTGGAATGTGTGATTTAGCCGAACAAAAAATTGTTGAATATTAAAGAAGTTATGAAGCAAAAACAAACCTGAACTGAGGGCTTTGTAAATATTTTGCCACGTGCCAGATCAAAATCACGTGGGTTCCTCACCGGGATTTAAATCTTAAAAGTAATTTAATACAAGAAAACAGCAGAAGATAACACTGGAACAAACACTGACGTGGGACTTGAATGGATATTTATACTTTTAATATAATATCATCATAAACCCCGACAGCCATTTACTATCGCACAAATTTTTATTGCTGTAAAACAGTTAAGTCCAACCCTACAATTTGTGGATTCTTTTAATACTATACATGATTGTAAATGGACATCCATCATCTGTGATATTTGAAAGGTTTTCTGTTAACATCGCAGATTTCAACAAAATACACCGTATCCATCTTCGCATCTCTGCCCTATGTTTAGTTTACCCTGCTACAGTATTTTAATACAAACTGTTAGAACCTTTAGAATTTCCCAGTAAAACCGTAAATTAAGATTCAAAAAACATATTAAATGTTAAATTTATACAAAGTTTAAAGGACATAAAAAAAATGCTCTCAAAAGAGATAGAAAATGTAAATGTTAAAATACACATCAAAATTCTGTATAAACTTTTAGTATCTATATGCCACCCTCCTCCATTACTTTACTAACATTGAAGCAAAATGCTGATACAAAAATGATCTCTTTGGATTCTTTCTGATATCGATATTAAAATTGTACTCATACGAACGTCGAAGCGTTTAAAAATGATACAAATGTTTTTGTGCATGTTGCATTTGCTTTGCTTCCCTTTAAAAGGACACATCGCAATCTTGACTTGAGGCGTCCCGTTAGTTTTCCTAAATAACATGCATTATTTCAATCATTAATAATAATTATAAGAATGATATAAACCAAATTGTTTTTGTATATTACTGACTTTTGATAATACTGCACCCAATACTATGTTTCAACATTTGGTAAAATAACAGAGAAAACCGAAAACACAAAATTTTATTTAATGATATGCAAGCCGGTTTAATACCGATGCTTGATGAAAACGTCAAGATTGCCGTGTGTCCCTTTAAATCATAAAACTAATCTATCAAAGAGAGTGACTGACAAAAAAGATATTAAAATATAATAATCACAACAGAATATTCCTTCGATATTGTATAAAGGGAAACAACTATTTAAAGTCGGACAGGAAAAATCATTAAGGATAGAAAAACCTGATTTGGACAAGGCAAAATAAAAGTTTACTGATTATCGTTTTTAAAATGTTTATTTTAGTAAAGTCCTTTCCCTGTATTAGAAATGGATTCATTTTCAAATTATATTTTTTTTTTAATTTTTTTTTTTAGACAAACCAAATGTTGCTTCCTTTTAAAGGTGTACTTGCCCACATAATAATAATAATAATAATAATATACTTTTTGCTGTTCACAAAATCCCCCGTCTAAACTTCAAAGCAACGTACATACTCCCCAACACAAACTGCATAAAACCTAAATTTCACTACCATACAGAATGAATAAAAAAGAGAAATAAATATGTGCATTGATAAAATCAACAAACTTTTTATATTCATTCTGCATCTCGCTCAGATGTTGATTTTACACAATTTTAAGCTCTGAAAGAAGCAAAATATTGAAAATCAAAAACATTTGAAATACACGAACTTGAGAAAAGTTATTAAGCTGTCAAATCCTGTAACTAATACAAATTGTTTCAACATCAATTTTTAATAGTTTAACTTTTAATAGATTTATTTTAATTTTCAGCCTATCTAAAATCGAACAATGTTAACAACCTTAATAAAATCAGCCAGAGAAAATAGAACTTCTAAATGTAATCACAAAAGATTGTCTCTCAAACCATTTAGGAAACACTAAAGGTAAATAACCTTTTCTCATAAAATCTGAAAAACACATACCATATTTTTTAAAAATAAAACAAGTTTTACCTTGTCCCAGTAATTTTTTATTTATTTTTACCCCTAAGTATGCAATAATTTTGTCTCATTCATCTACTTACAACCCACAAATACACACATACATGAAATGAACATGTATCTTGTAAAATCAATTTATTCCAACATTCCACAATTTCTCATCTCTCCACCCCAGGTATGCATCCACTGATGATATTATGATTCTATAAGGTGATGCTGTGACGGTTCTATATGGGCTGACAACCATGGCAACAAATTTGCAATCTACACTATCTGATGCGAGTGAAGAGATTCAACACCGACTTGGACTCCTGAAAAGAAAACGATATTAATAAATACAAATTTTAACTTCATACCTGACAATTAATCTACATCCACCAACGATTAGGCCATATATTTGTATTTACACCTGTATGAAAAGCACATGTTATGTAAAACATAGTTCTGATTTGTCAATCAAGCTTATACCTATCAATAACAATAGATATTTACCCCTGTAGGAAAAGCACATGTAATTTAATACATGGTACCATTCTGTCATTGAAGCTTATATCCACCAATTATTTTTACCCTTTCTGTAAGGTAAATAGGTATTTACACCTGTACAAAAAGCACATATAATTTAAAACACAGATCAGATCTGTCAACAAGCTTATATCCAGCAACAATTTGAGGCAATTAATAGACAATAGATATGAACAAAAACCACATGTAGTACCACAAACAACTCTAAAATTCAGCACAGCACATGGAGATTGTTCATGGTAATACAAGGGCTTTTATTTGACAAGGAATGAGTCGTAGTTTTCTTATATGTTAACAATCACATTACTAGCTGCACACATTGTATCATTATCTTGGGCAAGACACTTTCTCTTAGCCTCGTCCGTCGGATGGGGATGTAAACCGGGCGGTTCCGTATATCGATCTATCCTCCGAGCATGTTAAAGAACCATAGGAACCTATTCGATAATAAGAGTAGGGCACGGTTCCCGGATTCCTATGTATACTTCGCCTCTCTCTGGGGTGGCTCTAAATAACATATACTGTGTTAATGAGCCGTTAAACAACATTCAATTCAATTCATTATCTAAACTAGAATGATTAATGAAGTTACGTACCATTTTTTTACTAAATAAATTACTATTAAAGTAGTTTCACTGAAAGAATCTCCGTGGCCGAATGGTTAACGACGATGTGTTGTAAACCTTCGCCTCTCACCGCTGCGGGTTTGAATCCCACTGGGAGCTTGACTTGTGAGTGTTACGGATGGCAGGAGGAGTACAGTACTGGTTCTACCCAACGAAAAGTGGGTGGTCTGCCTCCACCACAAAAAATCGACCGTCATATATAACCTTACGTGTTGAAAATTACGTAAAACTCACTATACACTTTTTCCCCACTGAAATCATTCTAGAAGCGATGCTTACCTTAGTAGACCTTGTTTTACTGAATACATTCCAAAACCTCAATGTTTCATCACCAGCACCGGTAACTATGGCTTCACCATCTGGTGACATGGCCTGAAATATACATGGTACACTTACATGTAAAATTTCCTTGTCATCAGCTGAGCCACAAAAGCATGAAATGATTCGGGCTAAACATTTGTACCAATTTTTCAAGACTTAGAGAATGGTATATTTTGTTACTAGCTATTAGAGGAAAACAACGTCAAGAAAAGTGGAAATTCCAAAAAAAACGTTTTCCGTTTGAAATGCTATTACAGATGAAAATGAAGTAACAAAAGTTTTTTTTTCTACAAAAAACAGCAAATTAATTTATATAAATGAAGGTGTTGAAGTTCTAGTAATAAAGTGATATAAAGAGTGTACAATATAGAACAAATAGAATGAGTGTACAATATAGAACAAATAGAATGAGTGTACAATATAGAACAAATAGAATGAGTGTACACTATAGAACAAATAGAATGAGTGTACAATATAGAACAAATAGAAAGAGTGTACAATATAGAACAAATAGAATGAGTGTACAATATAGAACAAATAGAATGAGTGTACAATATAGAACAAATAGAATGAGTGTACAATATAGAACAAATAGAAAGAGTGTACAATATAGAACAAATAGAAAGAGTGTACAATATAGAACAAATAGAATGAGTGTATATAGAACAAATAGAATGAGTGTACAATATAGTACAAAGAACAAATAGAATGAGTGTACAATATAGAACAAATAGAATGAGTGTACAATATAGAACAAATAGAAAGAGTGTACAATATAGAACAAATAGAATGAGTGTACAATATAGAACAAAAGAATGAGTGTACAATATAGAACAAATAGAATGAGTGTACAATATAGAACAAATAGAAACAGTGTACAATATAGAACAAATAGAATGAGTGTACAATATAGAACAAATAGAATGAGTGTACAATATAGAACAAATAGAATCAGTGTACAATATAGAACAAATAGAATGAGTGTACAATATAGAACAAATAGAATGAGTGTACAATATAGAACAAATAGAAACAGTGTACAATATAGAACAAATAGAATGAGTGTACAATATAGAACAAATAGAATGAGTGTACAATATAGAACAAATAGAAGCAGTGTACAATATAGAACAAATAGAATGAGTGTACAATATAGAACAAATAGAATGAGTGTACAATATAGAACAAATAGAATGAGTGTACAATATAGAACAAATAGAAACAGTGTACAATATAGAACAAATAGAATGAGTGTACAATATAGAACAAATAGAATGAGTGTACAATATAGAACAAATAGAATCAGTGTACAATATAGAACAAATAGAATGAGTGTACAATATAGAACAAATAGAATGACATGTGAATCACAAATCCAATCCCAAGCTTCCTTTTGATATAAGCTACCTACACATCCCTACACAGCAAGTTTCATTCTAATATCTCATTCCTTCCTTAAAGTTATTGAGTGGAAAACGTTTATCTATTTTTAGTTATGGTGACCTTGACCCTAGTGACACCAAGCTTCCTTTTAACATAAGGTACCTACCCCGCAAGTTTCGTCGCAATACCTCATTCTTACAAAAACTATTGAGCGGAAACCAAGAGTTTGACGCCGTACACCCGCCCGCCAAACGACTCCAATCTACCAGTAAGAATAACATTTTAAACCTTTCAGTTATTTTAATTTGTCATCGCAAAGTTCAGAAATGAACGCGTACGGCAGATGATCGCTCATGTAGGTTTGATTGTTATTCTACTGGCATGAATGTTCATCTTTAATTTTGCTCTTATGGGCCTTTTGTACAAACTACAATTACACAACATCAACTTTTGTAATGCCTACGACGGTACTTACAAGATATAATACTCTGTATGAATGACCTGTGAGCTTGGCGATCTGTACCAGCGAGGGATACTTCCACACCAGGATCTGGTTTTGGGAATAACCATGCGTGCTTACCTGGAAAACAAAACATGACATTAACTCACACATATTCAGTATCTGTAAGTGTACAATAAACGTGCAGTGGCCATATTTGTAGTCTTAGTGACATTCAACCAGAAATATACACAGCTTTTCGATCAATGTTAATAAACAATCCATATGAAACAGAAATACTGCTTACTTTAAGTGACCGCTAAAACAGCTGATTTTGACTACTAAATTACTGTTGATCCAGTATCCAAAAATACTGAATTATTTTTGGAATCCATAGAGGGTTCTCCAAGAGCACATATACAATGGAGGGCCGCCACGCACATACCGACATGCAATACAAGCGCCGCCACGTAAAAATCGTCAAGCGCCACTTTAAAAAAAACAAAAAATAAATAAATTTAGCGAACACAAAGGGCTTTTACCAGAAATTCATTTGGACGAAAATGGGCCTGTGCAACTGTATGAATCGACGCAACAAACCCCATAACGTAACCTGAATATAGATTGATTTGGTACTCTGTGGTTACATGGAGTTCAGTAATATCACGCAGACGCTTGTCATCCTGTCTTCAACAATAAAGCAAGTGCCTCAGTTGTATTGACCGAACAGTATATCATATGGGAGGTAACTCTCCTCCAACATCCGGGTGTCGCTGTCAGGGGTGTAAAATTCTTTTGAATGCCACTCGCCCTGTAGGACTAGTGACCTGTAAAATGCACTCGCCCTTATCAAAGTTTCACATGGGTGATTTTTAACTGTTGTTGATAGGAAATAATTATGTCTTTATATACAATAAACCACTTATATAATTTATATGTCAAATTCTTTAATATTAATAAAGAGTTGAAAAAGCATGTTTTTTATACTTTTTAATGTTGATCCTAGCTACAGACCTGCCATTTATGGCACAAAACTTATGCTTTACAGTGACTGTGTGAGGCACACACATTTATATGTGCTATTTTCAAAGAGTATAGACCCAGATCATGTGTCCTGGAGTAGCTCTCTGATCTGGATCTGCACTGTTTGAAATGGTCACCTGAAATTAACAGTAAGCTTTTCCTATTTCAGTCCATTTGAAAAGTCAGTGCTTATTAGTTAAGTCAGCTAAATGACTATTCACTGTCTTAAGGTGACTCCACTCTAGCTCTTGGCCCTCTAGGCCCTGTCAGCACGTGTCCCCTAACATGCCTTGTACCTATTCATCTCCGCCCCCTTGACTTTTACTTGCTAAGAACGATTTTATACTTGTTTGCTTTGACAGTCCGCGCGAAAGTAACCGGTGTCGTCAATAACATTTACCCTCGGCTCGTAGACTGGTTTACAAAAATCGGCTAATATTCAATCAGATTCAACGAGTGTTAAATTATACTTCGACTTGACAATATATCTGAATATATTTTTTAATAAAAGCAGGTTTCTCCACAGGCCATTTAAGCATAGCGGAGCCGCTGCGATTGACTTCCAAAATCTTACATCCCGCGGTGCCTGAACTGCGCCGCTATGCTTAAAAACCAGAGCGCGGTGCTTTGATCTGAAGGCAAACACCGCCTTTAAAAACCCTTATGCGCACCGTACACAAATTCATAAACTCGCGTCAAACAATACACACAAGTAACATGTGACTGATCTATGCAGTATGCAGAAGGTGCGATAACACGCTGTGTGATTAGTGGATTGTTGACAACAAATTGCAATTATTACGAGTTGATTGGATTATGTCGGGTTGTTGTGGATTAATCAGTAATTGGGAGATAATTGGGATGGGAGAATGTAACTTAAAGCAGTTGAACTGGAAAGTTTGTTAATATTGGCAGTTTGTGTATCGGCTTACGTGTATTGTTCAAGACGGAAATGAAAGATGCGATGTGCTCATCATGACACAAGAGTTTGTTTGTTTTGCGTAAGTAAGTATAATTGTTTTGATTGTCATTTGATTTAAATTTGTGCCTTAATAAATAAAATAAATAGCAATTTTGGGATAATATCTGGTCATTTGAAAAAAAGAAGAAGAAATGAAGGTAGTTTATTTATCTGTTTACTTCAAAGCTTGTCAATATTTTGAAAACAAAAATACTAGAAATTACTTACAAAATAAAACAAAACTAATTCAGTTATTACTATTATTAACTGTGTTGGTCTATTATATATTTATAATATATCAAATTATTTATATATGTTTCTTCAGACCTTGGCCCGCCACTTTAACCTGGATGAAGATTCAATGATGATCGAGTGGAGACAAGTGAGGGAGGTTACAAAGAATGACAGAGAGCTACAGGAGTCTCACCCCAATTTGTACAATATTGCAGCTGTTGGTCTGCTTCTTCCAACATCAACAGCAGATTGCGAGAGGGGATTCTCTATACTCGAGAGAATTAAAACCGCACAGGTCAACTCTGTGTAACAGAGTTCTCAATGCACTCCATCAGAGTTTGAATATGACAGGGCAGTGGAAGAATGGCACATGGCCAGACCTAGAAGGTCAAGCATCTGAATAGGAACTGCTAGCTAATATGTACAAGTCAAGACATTGAATGGGCTTACTTGTGTTGGATTTATTTGAGTGCTAAGGTTATATTTTTTAAGTATTATCAAATGTGCTGTTTTATTTCCAGGGATGAATATTGTGTAGTTGATGGTATTATATGTGTGCATGATGTGTTGATGTTTATGTTGTATTATTGTGTATAAACTTATAATAAATCTTTGTATGTATGTTTTCTTCTTCATAATGTATTAAAACATGGATTGTTTATTATTGTTTATTGTATGTATTTCAGATGCTGCATGTTGTGTTGATGTGTGTTGTATTATTGTGTATAAACTTATTTTAGTAAATATTTTTATGAGTTTTTTTTTAAAATAAAAGTCTTAAAACATGGATTATTTATTGTATTGTTTATTATCATAAATATATAATTATATATGGCTTCCTAACATCACTTATATCACACAAAAGAGTGCCTCACCGTCAATACAGGCAGTTACTAAAAGCCAAAAAAAAATCGAACATGGGAGGGGGAAAGCACGCGGTAAATGCCACTATACTTGAAAATAATCCTGTGGAGAACCCTGCAAAGCTGATATTTTTTCCATGTTTTAATCGCTATATTCAAACTCAAAATTCGATCTAAAATATCATTAACTTGCAGGGTTCAATCTAGGCCTGGATTTTAGGGAGTGACTTCTCCCTCCAAAGAAAATAGAGAGAAGTGACCAAAAATAAGGAGAAGTGAGGGAGACACAATCTTTTAAATTAAGCGTGCAATCGGTTATTTTTTAATTATTAACTGATATACATGTATACACCCTATTGGTTATAACTTTTGACTATTTAAGAGCATGATACCTCTCAGGCACTCTTTACTTATTTTACTGTAACTATAGAAGTAAGGACTGAGAGAAGAATTAATATAAATATATTGCTTGTATCTTTATTTATTCATATTTCTATCAATTTGTATTGAGTTCTATGAACGGTGTAATTATGATTCTCAAACTTCTTCCTAAAAGGCTTATTCCTCATTAAGACGTATAAGACCAATTTATGTGTTTTGTTTCCCAATTTGTATTAGCTAAAAACAATATTTAATAAAAAAATGTTTTTCCTCCATCCGAACTTATATACCTATCCGAACTACTACGACACCGCACTTTTCCGGAAGTAAAATATTGCCGAAAATTCAGTAGAAATATCATCTATTATTAACTCTTTTTCATGCATTTGTTTGTTTGGAATGCCAAAAGGTCCGTTTTATCAAACAATTAAGAAAACACAACTGTAATCATTATTCGGTGGTATCATTTAATCACCTCAGGTCAATTAACTTCAGATTGTTGTTTCGTTTCGATTACGTTTTCAACACGCACTTGTCTAACTGTAACGGAACCTACGATTGGTCAATTGTTCACCTATACGCAATCTCATTGGATAAGGCGTGTGTATTCCCTGTACAGTCTAATTTGTAAACAAAAAATGGCAAGGTGCGAAAATTGCCTCGGGGGATATCATAGTTGTAGAAAAGTATGCTCCCCGCGGGGTTTCTGCTGTGATCGATCAAAGCAATTAGCATAATCCCTTCCCAGAGATGTCTACACCTGTCCTGAGACATAAACAACAGGTCAATTAAAGGACTGGTTACACTTCGCTTGAGGGCGGGAAAAAAGCGAAGTGGTCAATATGAAGGAGACTTAAACTTCGCCGTCGGCTAAAAAAAAGCGAAGTCCCGGAGGAAAAAGCGCCTTTGTCGCCGATGTCGCCCTCCAAAATGAACACTGAACTTGCAAATAAAATACCATTACGAACCGACTGTTGGGCCAAACTACTATAAATTTAAGCAAGCAGAGTCCCAGTCTAGCGCAACGAGCACCTGCTACTTACATCATGCGTTTCAGTGTTGCAGATCGTGAAAGCATCTCGGACGCATAAAAACAAACTCTTTAGGCAATTTTTGAGAGATATTCGCCGAGAAATCAAAAGATTTTCAATTGAACAGGCAGAAAAATTCACTCGCCATGGCGAACAGGCGAGCGGAATTTTACACCCCTGGCTGTCAAAATGGCATAAAAAACACACACAAAATAACGGATTTGCACCGCCACCCTATAATTTCTAGACTTGGAGAACCCTGCATAGCAATGACAAACTATCTTCAGTGTTTGTGAGGCTCATGTGGTTCCAGAAAATGGCACTGCTGATCCTGTGACATAGGGGTAGAATACCCCAGGCCCACAAATTCATATTTATTTTGTAATGTTTTGTTTTCGCCATCAGACTCCTGCATAGTTTTGACTGATGACAGAAAACGACGATTGTGGCCAGGGCTATTCCATTAAAACATAACTGGGACCCCTGGAAGGCAATTTAATAAACATTATGGGTGAACCATACTTTCTGGAATTTGGTTCTTTAAACTAAATTTTGCATGTATGGGTGAGTGTGATTCCAAAATTGCGTTCTGGGGTCCCATGTTTGTTTTAATGGAAAAGCCCCCAGGATAAATGGCTGTTTATACCTATAACCATTTTGCAGCAGTTCTTCAGGTGAGATTCAAGGCTTATAATGCGTATATTAATTTTTATACAGGGTGGGTCTGGTATGTTCATTCCCAAGGACCTTTTTCTGTTAGGGCTATTCCTTTAAAATATACCTGGGACCCCAGGAAGGCAATTTAATAAACATTTATGGGTGAACCCTATGTTCCAAAATTTGGTTCTTTGAAAAAAAAATTTCATCTATGGGTGGGTGTTCAATTTCAAAATTGCCTTCCTGGGGTCCCATGAATGTTTATTTCTTAAAATGCCTTTTTTTCTCATATATTTGTTAAATGCATTTTTTCTCATGTCATAAATCACTTACCACTTCATTGGAGTGTTTAGACCAGGCTAGATTACACACTTGTGAACCTGTATCCACACACTGTAATGGCTGCCCCGTTAATGTATTCCAGAATCTAATACACCTATCTGCCGTCCCCCCACCGCTGGCCAATAGTCCGTGCTGGTGGGGGGACCACGCTATAGCCTTCACAGCGGCTAAATGGTCCATATAAGTCTGAACAGGTGATAAACTAGTCATATTCCACACATACAGTTTATTGTCATTGCCACCTGACGCCAGGTGCTGGTGGTCAGGTGACCACTTTAGTCCGCACACTTCCTGTCTGTGTCCCGTGAGCCGACGCTCCGGTGCGATGGATGGTGTACGAATATCGCGCTGTAATATCAGTCGGTCACGACTCCCTGAGGACAACATGTCTGCATTCCACGCCAGAGCACCTGCAAATAATCATAATAGTGGGTTGTTAATAAATTTAAATGGTGGTTTACAACTGTTTTAATAACAACTTACTAGATCGTATCAGGTGGAAATGGTGATGAACAAATTATAACATCTTATTCAGTTAAACATGGTTTTCAAATTCATTGTGGAAAATCTGCCTACTGTAGGGAATGAGTTGGCTCTCTTTGGCAAACGCCAATTGAGATCGTCAACATGTTTAAGTTTGAAAAAAGAAGACGTACTGTACTGTCAAATGTTCTTTTTAAAGTACCGGTAGTTGTTTCCCGTTATCGTTTTAAAAGCATAAATTAATGATACTGTCAAAACTATACTTGCCCCTTGTTCAACGGGTTGCTGTTTACAAATAACCAGTAAGTGAACAAGCCACAAGGATACCAACTGTACAATATTCTTGTCTAGTAGAGAATACAAGACACACACATCTGTACCAAAGCTACATCAATGCCTTTTGTATTAACGGAAACAAGAAACGATTTTTACACTACAAGGTCATCATTTTTTGATAATTCATTTTACGAACCATCCTCTGACAAAAAGAAATTTGCTATTTTATTTTTCTGTAGGGAATTTTGAGGATTTTTTTTTTGTGTTTTTGTACCTCCTCCGTTTTTGTACCTCCTCCCAGATTTTAATTGAACACATTTTATTCTTTTTTCATTTTCAACGAAATAAAACACCTTTTCCAAATTGTATAATTTCGCACCCCGCCCCCCCACTTCTCTGTCTCGACGGTTCGTAAAACATCACCACCCCTCCCCCTACAGCACTTCTCTGTCGTGACGGTTCATAAAACGAACAAACGACAAATGGCCTAAAGGATATATTATAAAGGAACTAGCTCGCTTCAAATCAATCTTTGTTAAAAATATTTGAAAACTATCATGCAAGCAAATCAGAGCATTCAATATTGCAGAACACAAGAATGCAAACTTACCAACTCTTGCACTGTGCCCTTCTAATGTGTTGATTTTCTTACTGGCAGCTACATCCCAGATTTGTACATAGCCTTTGTGGGTTCCAACAGACACTAGGTTACCCTGGAAACAGATTATTTATAATTCCAGTATTAAGGTAGGAATTAGGCGGTGCATTACAGTCTCTAAAGAAATGAGCTAAACAAATTATTTTTTTATCGAGTTTGTCCACTGAGTAATTCAAGGTCGGTCAGTGGCCACTTATTAGTATTCATATGTAGGCAGTTTGATAACTGTGCGTTATTGTCCAACGAATACAGAAAGTTCGAGTCTATTGTTCGGGGCGCTTGTTTCAGCCAAACTTTTTTTGAACTTTTTGGACACGATTCATTATTGACCTAAATATATTGTATATCAGTGAGACAGACATTTTTAGTGGTAAAAAATACCTTACTTTTCAAATTTGGTCGAGAAATAAAAATTTTACATGCAGAAGTTGTTTTTGATAGCAATTTCAATGCAAAATTCTGCTGCAAGACAAATATGAAAGAAATAAACACTATTTTTTTTTATCCAAAATAGGTTTTAATGTGTTGGATAGATGTAAATTAAGACACTCTGAAAGTTTTATAGCAAACTATAAAGGATAACCAAAGCATTTGAGATTTCTTAATTTTCTGCTTTCCCAGCATCAAGAAATTTACATGGAAAAAGCACCACTAAAAAAACATTTGGACTAAAATATTTATTTCTGAACCGAATTTTATAATTTTTACCATTAAAAATTCCAGTTTAAATGATATATAATGTATGTAACTATTATTAAAATTGTAAATGATGAAAAACTTTGCCTGAAACAAGTGCCCCGAACAATATTACAAAGTCTTTGTAATCTTAATAGCCTTTGAGTTCGGCTGAGCATGTCTATTAAGTAGGTCTAGGCAAAATGAGCACTGTTTTGTATAGATGTGCTTTTCTCATCAAATTGTTTCTATTTATATGCAGGAGGTTTGAAGACTGTGTCAAAAATATCTCTAAGCAGAAAGCTTGAAGAAAAGACTATGCCTAATAGTGCCTTAGGAATTTAAGCTAAACGTAACCAATATAAGTCCATAAAGTAAGCCGAGGTCAGTATTGGTGATATACACGATACTTAATCAAGCACAGAATAAATATCTTACCCGCTCAGACCATGACACAGATGTTACTGTATCTCCATCCCCAGACAAATCACACAGACGTGTCACCTGTAATGGAATCCAGGTTAACCTCAGTTAAAACATGTTTTATAAACAATCTTAGACGAGAATTCAGAACAAGTGCAGAAAACGGATTTGACAGTCAAACAACATGACAAGATGAAGCAAGAAATTGACCTGTAATAAAAACTGTACCTGTTCACACACAAGTAACTAGACTGGTTATGTAATAAATGACTGTACCTGACTGGTACACACGCGTAACTAGACTGTTATGTAATAAATGATTGTACCCGACTGGTACACACAAGTAACCATTCGCAAGATCTCATACAATGCTTCGCAGCATTACTCGTATGTATATCAAAGGTCACCGTATTGGTTATGCCATACTAGCATGACGTATATCAGATTCCCGCCAAAACGAATTTGCAGTCAAAATCAAAAGTTATCTTCAACATTTTGCAATGTCATTTAGCCGATTGCTCAATCTATAGTTTATTTCCATGAAATCAGTGATAAAACCTTCATCTGTATTGTAAATAACAAACATGCAATGCAAATCATACATCGCTGTGTAGCTAACGGCCATATTGTTTATATAGCAACAGTGCACTATTTTCTGTGCCGTTGCCTACAGAAGCATCGCGATACAGACGAGGCGGGATCCCGAAGAATGATGGGATTGGCCGAGCATTCACGATAGACAAGTAACTAGACTGGTTATGTAATAAAGCCTGTACCTGACTGGTACAAGCACTCCACAGGTACACACAGGTACCTAGACCAACACTGAGTACATTCTGCGAGGACCAGTCTACAAGGTTGAGGTAGAAGTCGTCCTGTAGCTCTGGGGCGTCCAACACCTTGAATGGTATCTTTGATATCTTTCTTACAGCCTTAAAATGAACAACATGCATATATAGTCATCATTAGGGTGATTCTGTGCTTTTCTGCAGGAGGGCAAGCATAGTGAATGAGCACTGAATGTTTACTTTTTGGATGGGATTATTCGAATGGAACCTTTTCCAACAGGTATGGTTATGTACTTTTCTGCAGGAGGGTCAACATAGTGAATGAGTAATGACAGATTGGATGGGTTTATTTGAATGCAGGGCCCTAGTCTTTTTGTGGGGGAAAAACGTGATTTTTCAAGTTTTGGGGGAAAATAATGTTGCAATAAATTGTTAGTAAAAAAGGTTATATCTACCTTTCTTATATATATATATTTACTTGCACAAATAATTAAAGAAGAGAAGAACTCTATACGGTTATAAATCAGTACACAATGTGGTTATAAATAGATGGTTTTACGACGAACAACTTTTTGAAAGGGGAATTATTCTGAAAGAGGGAAAAATTTAAGGTTATTTTGTGGAAAAAAGTGATTTTTTTTGCTAGGGGAAGACGCCGTCTACAAAAAAGGGTAAAAAGGCCCTGGAATGGAACCATTTTTAACATGTAGGTTGATATACTTTTCTGCGAAAGGACCAGCATGGTTAATGAGTAATGAATGCTTAACATTGTTTTTGGACAGGTTTCTATGCAATGTTAACCTACTGAAATGATCCATTTCCAACTAAAGGGTGATGTTGTGCTTTTCCTGCATGTCAGGACCAAAGTAGTTAAATAGAGATATTTAACTGCTGGGATCGATTATAGGAAAGCCTCACGAGAAGGAAGGACATGTGTTTCTTTCACGGAAGAGCGTATACGAGTGAGCAGAAACAAAATACGCCTACCATCAAGTAAAAGGATTTCTCTATAATCGAACTAAGCAGTCAAATATCTATTTATTCATTTTTAAATCAGTTCATGCCTAGTTTTAACCGAAATTATTCGCTTTACTGAACAACACGGTGGATGACATCGACGTCAGCATCACTTATTGATGTCATGACTCAATGTCACTTATTTATTGAATTCGTAGTCAGTTATTAATATTAGTGATTATGATATTCTTTCACTGAGAAATCCCAATCTTTCGCCCATAGAAATGTAATAATGTGTTAAATTACACAACAAAGGTTAACGGTGAATGGAACCAAAACACTTTAGAATTAAATGAATTGTTACCTTTCTAGGTGAACGTAATAACTTCTGACTTTACTGGCCACCGGTGATAATGAGTAGGGAGATTGATTCGCTGTGTCCAAACTGCGACGAGGTACATGTACTGAAATTAAGCAGATAATGGTCGGCTAATTAGTTATACCCAGAAGGTGGGAATGATAAGCTGATACTTAATTCCACATCGATCATGATCCTTACGAATCAGCTAAACTCACACTAGTTGGAAGTTTGCCATTTTGTAGATATGACCCGTTTGCATGGTGTTTTACCTCATTTTAGCAGATGTAAGGCCAATTGACATTGACTTTTTTTGTGGTAGAGGCAGATCACTCCATTTTTCCTCTGATAAAACTAGTACTGTATACCTCCTGTATCTGTCAGAATAGACACGTTCTCATTTGACAACTCAAGCTCCCGGTGGGATTCGGTGAGAGGTTTTAGACACAGCGTCTTTACTATCCCGGCCACGAGGCGCTTCTGTAGATAATCAAGCAGCTAGATTACCCTGATCCTTAGAATACTAACAGCTGAAAATATATGTATGCCACATACTGATTTGGTACGTACACATACTGATAACAAATTTAAGCAGAGTGCATTTGGGTTCAAGGCAATAATGTGACCAAATCAAGGGCAATAACTCTGTACTGCATAACTCATCCAAATTCAAACTCATCCAAATTCTTTACTTTGCAATTTGATTAAATCTGAAGTTTTCTACTCATCCAAATTCAAAACTCATCCAAATTCTTTACTTTGCAATTTGATTAAATCTGAGTTTCGCCCCAACAATAGTGTGGACAATGGACAACGATGGAAAAATGTGTAGTTATTGCATTTATACACTCGCAAAGTTTAAAAATATTGTCTCTTTTTTACTCTAATTGTAACAACTACATCACCCCGAACAAGTTTTTACTTTCTTTTGAAACAAGATTCCTCCTTTCATCCGGTTGCTGATCCTGAAACAACACACAGAACACTTGAAACACGAAGAAATACAGGACACACCTCAATTTCACCTTGATCCTGACAACAGAAACTAGCCATTTTGGCAAATTAGGAAAAAATGAGATGAAGCATTTGGATTGACGGCATTTTGTGTCAAATCACGCTCACAAGCATACATTGTACGTCTCATGCTTTTCTAAAAATGTATAAATAAAATTTAGTGCCATTTTATACCAAATCCTCGTTAAAACTTAGTATATAGTTTAACCAGGATTTTTCGTAACGCTTCTGTTTATTGTATGACTTAAATAAATTCAATAAATATATGATCAATCACGAACAATATTACAGATATACCTCTACGCTAAAATTCATAAAATAACACAAACATCTCAGACTCAACCCACCTGACACTCCTAACAAAAAGGCAACCAACCCATGCACCCATTTCTCTCTTGGTTTCCATTGACTGATAGCTCTGTATTAGGTGCCATCAAAAGGTTGGAATAGTCTCAACGAAACTAGAACTATCACTGAAGGTGATGAATACCCCCCGCCTTTCTGAACAGTGTTAGGTGTATATGAAATTCTGAGACACATACATTCCAAACTGGTTGAGGAATGCAGGTAATAACTAGAAGGGTATTCCATGAAAGCTTGTGTCGCATGCCATGTGCTTATTCAGCATGTACAATCTAACTATAACGTTGAGACCCAGCTACGAGCTTGGTTATGTTGCAAGGGTTAGGGGAGACTCTTTGTGTTCGAATGATGTCCATGGGGATTTTTCCTTATAAAACAGAAATCTAAGAGATAAAAAGCATGTCCAGGCTAGACAATAAATAGAAATCCACAAATGTGGTGGTTTTTGACTTAGTATTGACATAATAGTTAATTTTGGTGTAAATAAACTTTTTGTACTGTGGACCGGTATAGAGACCTGTAAACAGAAACTAGTAACTGGTGGCTATGATGTAATGGTAGCTCTTTTTTTTATCATTTCCATGCATTTCTCCATCGACATGTTACGGAAAAAAAGCCGGATAAGATATGTAGAAATAGCATTTTTATGACGATGTTTTGAGTGTTTGTCATTCCATTATGGATGTGTTATATCTCAAATAAGGGACAGGTATATGCTGCCGTGTGTCTATAAATGTAATGTTTTCCCTTTTTTTGAGTGCTGAGTGGGTGGGGTAAATGAATTGTATATTGTAGCAGAGAAACTCACTTTGTTGCTTTTTCTAGCATGTACTTGCTATATTTTCGAAAGGAAATTATATGGTCTTTCAGGAAATGGCATGTTTGTTATTTGAAATAGAATTCAAGTTATTTAACGTAATTAGTGTACATGTCTAGAAAATAGTCTGAATTTCAAAGAAACTGTAGATTCCGACCTTAACTTTTTGAAAGGGGGGCATAACTCTGCCAAAAGTATTGGACATATGTAACAATATTCCCTTTGGTTAGATGAAAAAGTGTGTGAAGTTTCATAGGTCAAATACTTCAGTTATGGCCCGGGTTAGGTTGCAAGGTTAAAGTTATGCGGTCAGACAACCGACAGACAAATTGATCCCTAAGTGCCATGCTATGTAGGCGACACAAAATGCGACGGGATGTGATGGACATGATTCCTACATAGCCCAACTTCACTTGTAAAAGTGGGGGTATAACACGTTTCAGATGCATTCCATTTTCAATACTTTAATCATTCTATTCCAGCAGATAGCAGTTCATTCTTCAACAAGCAGTTATAGGCGAGACGTCTTTAACACTGTCGCTGGACGGCTCTTGCTTTTCTGCTTTGTACAGGTGACTGCCGTGTAGACTCTCCGGGCACAAAAAAAATACAATTAAAATTCAACGAATTAATATTTTATCACATCATGAACAATAGTCTGTCCAAATTTTATTAATATTGGTAGTTTTAGCTCTGCCTTCTATTGTTCCTGGGTCATATTTCCAAACATTGGCATTATGCTGTTTTGTATATTACGAGCTGTTGTGGAACAAACCATGCCTCTGGTACAGGTGTAAATACATATTGTTCATTCAAGGGACAATTCCGTAACTTTTAGCTATAAAACACAACACTAATTACGTTCACAACATTACACACTAACATTATTGGCATATTTACTAATTAAATGCAAGATAGTTTAACCGGAATTCAATCGCGGTGCAAAAAAAGAAATGCCGCTTTGAGCGTTTGACTCGCAGCCAAAACTAAAAATTACACTTGCGGGTAATAATAGTGCGCGAGAGTAGTCCGACACATATTTACAAATTATAAATAAAAAAAAACATTCTCAAATTCAGCAATGTAAATACTACAGACTTCTTTGGGTCTATGCTCAAGTTTTCATGTATACATCAGGGGCACAAATTAACCAAAATTTGACTTTCACTCGCCCATGTGCGACCAAAAAATTAATCCAAAAACGGAAAAAGCGCAACATCACACAAACATTTAAGTTCGAGGATTTTACCCCGACGATTTTGCTGTGGTCCCGTGAACTACATACTTAGTTGCGAAATAGGACAAACCTTAACACAAATAATAACGAAACAAACGTTTGTTTTTAATTTAACGAGACAATGTTCGAGATGTTGCGATGTACGGTTTCCCACAAACTGCAGTTAACTTACGGTACGCTGGGAGCTTCCGAATGTCTATGTAAAATTAGATGTGCAAGAGTACAAGTAACATTGCTGGTATAAAAACAACATTAACAGACATAGTAGTGTTTATTTTACACATGATCATAAATTCGTGTTATAATTGAAGGGAAATAATTAGTTTCACTTCCGGTTTTTGGATATTCTAAAACGCGGCGCTTTTGATCTATAAAATGAGGTGCTTTTAGAAATCATCAATAATAATATTATATGGCAGGGATCATGTGATAAAAAAGGTCTCATACATTAATTTTTAAAACTGTATTTCCAACATAAAATATTGATAACAAAATAAAACATTAATTTTAATAAGATCTAATCTTTTTTTTTAATCTTTATTAAATAATTACATATTCTAGATGTGATCCATTTATACAAAACTCATTAACGATACTATTATAATAAATAGATAACTTGGAATTGTAATGTTCAGTATGTTGTTATGATATTCCATAAACACGGAGTAAATGCATGTAATTTGTTCATAAATTATGCACCAAGAGTAGTAAAATAAAATAATATTTTGTTGGGCCCCTAACTAGTGGCTGGGTCCCTAAAAATTCTAAGTCAGGGGCCAGCTGGCTCCTAGCTTAATAGATGTCCTGTGCCCAGTACATGTTCACCGAATAAAAGTCGGACAGTATATGGTTATGCTCAATATCTGCTTGCTTACGGACCAGGGTCCCTTTTTATTGCTCAAATATGCTTACAGAATCAGAACTATGTAGTGTACATGTACAGCAGTTGTGTCGTGCCTTTAACATCTACCGTTCAATTACATATAATATTCAACTTATCGTTTTGCGTGTGTGTGACTATATTATCAATGATAAGTGTGTTTTTCATGACAAGCATTAATGCAAGTAGAACGAAGGATTTTTAAAAGTGATATAAATTAA